>BEXV01000598.1:145652-170010 GCA_003118195.1 Hemicentrotus pulcherrimus | reverse complement strand
TTTTTTTTTTTTTTTTTTTTTTTGCGGCCAAATATTCGGGTATGAGAAATCGTAATCGAGAATTGTCAACAATGCGGGTACTTGAGCATTCAACTAACCGTCGCAGCCTTAACTCCTTCCCATCCAGACTCCGCAGGTCTATACCAATCTTCTCCCACGGGCGATCCAGTACCTCATGCGGCATGAGTGGTTGAGGCGCTTGTGCATTGGAATACTCCATGCACGTCTCACATGTCTGGATTCATTCTGTGATATCCTCAGTCATTCTTGGCCAGTAAACATACCCTCTGGCATGCCTCAAAGTGCCATCTTCAACAATGTTGTCTAGGTTTAGATCATTCTTGACTTTCTGTCTCATCTTGTTCGGGACTACCAGATGCTCTCCTCTAAAGACTAGTCCGTCTACCACTGTCGGTTCATCTCCAACACTGAAGTAGGATGTGACTAGAGGTGGCAAGTGGTTCTTCTGTTCAGGCCAACCATCCAGTATAGTTTGCTTCAAGGCCTGGAGGCTTGTATCATCTGCAGTATGCCTCTTCATCTCAAAAACCTTTTAATCTGGCAGTGACAAGTGGGTGAGAGCATGGATTACATCTGGACTTTCTTGTCCTCTTTTCTGAGGAAGGAAAGCACGACTCAGGAGGTCTGCTAGATGGTTGTCCTTTCCTCTCAGATACTGAACATCAGTATCGTACACCATTGCTCTGATTAGCATCTCTTGAAGACGCTTGGGAGCTCTGTCTAGTGGCTTCTTGATGATGCTTTCCAGGGGCTTGTGATCGGTATAGACCTTCACTTCCCGACCAAAAGTGAACTGATTCCACTTTTTTAGACTGAAGACTATGGCAAGCATTTCCTTCTCAATCACGGAGTACCGGAGTTCTGCATCCCTCAGAGCTCTACTGGCATAGGCTATCGGCTTGCCTCCTTGCAGCATCACTGCACCTAAACCACATGCACTTGCATCGGTCTGTATAACTAGCTTCTGTGACTGGTCATAGTAGGTTAACATTGGAGCTTTTGTCAGTAGGTCCTTAAGCTTCTTGTAGGCTTGATCATGGACTGCATTCCCAAGTCCAAGCAACATTCTTCCAAGACAAGTCATTGAGGGTTTGCATCACATCAGCCAGCTTGGGGAGATAGCGGGAAAGGAAGTTCACCAGCCCTCTGAGGCGATCTATGTCATCGTTGTTGGTTGGAGTGTTCATCTTCGAGATGGCCTCTACCTTGGACGGGTCTAGCTTCAGTCCAGCACTTGAAACAATGTGTCCAAGAAACACAGTCTCCTTGACCCTAAACCGACACTTCTCCTTGTGAAGGACAATGCCTACATCATGGCATCTCTATCATCTTCGATATCATATGCAACACAGAGACAAACTGGTCAATCGTCTCATCTGACGCTTGGTTTCGTCAGTTAAACTTAAACCTCTCAAAGTACTCCCTCCTAGCACCAAGGAAGTGGCCGTCAAGTTTCGACATGACAACTGAAGCTTTATTGCTGTCTTCATTAGCTGAGAAACTCATCCCATTGTAGATCCTGACTCCCCCAGGTCCAAGACTATGAAGCAAAAGTGCCTTCTGATAACCTTCATCCTGTGATCCTAGGTTTGTCAACACACAGTAATTTTTCCACAACTGCTTCCACATCTTCCAATCCTCAGAAGGATCATTAGAAACATGGAAGTTTAATGGAGGTTGAACATTTGGCCACTTATAAGGAAGTGATGAGGAAAACACAGCATTCCCTACAGCACTAAGACTGTCTCCTTGAACACCATCATCTCCTCTACTACCAATTTCCCCACTAGAAGCACCATCATCTCTGTCGACAGGCATCTCTAATACAAAAAAATACACGGGGGCGAAGGGCGGATTCGCCCCGGAAACACCATAAACAGCCCCTGAAATAGGCTCAAAATCCCAATATCGGGGGCGTCATCAAAAAGTGAAATGATCTCAAATCGCCCCCGTAACGATAATGAGCAGCCGCGCGCTCTCTTCTAGCTTCGTATTCATTGTGTGCATTTCTTGGTCCGCGCGCTGAATCTCTGTGTAAAATTGTATACACAAAAATCGGTCGTAAAAAAAAACTCGAACCATATTCCATACCTTACCTGGCTTACCATGTCGCACGCAAGTACACCAAAACACGTACATTTTCGCAGTTGCGAGATCGAGACGGAGCGTAGGGGTTGAGTTTTTGGTGGTCGATTTTGTTTTGGTAGATCGTATAAGCTGAACCTAGACCTAAACATCGCGAAACTGCAATCAATTTCCATTACAAATTCACGATTGCTGCAATTTTATAGTTTCCATACAGGTATAAAATTAAAGCCTATTTTGTGATAATTTTGAAAATCATTTTTTCAAAATAGAGAAAATCAGACAAAATCACCATGACTGACAAGCATACAATACAGTGCATTGCCGCTGTGCGGTGTGTGTGAGTTGAGCTGAGCTGAGCTAGCTGAGCTTGAGTCGAAGAGATTTGACACTTTGAAACTGTTATCTCTCATTTTGCATCATTATTGCCGCGATTTCAATATAGTTTCGTGAATAGATGTACGAAACCTGAGCTTAGAATTAGTAAAAGTATTACTAATGTCTATGTTTTTAAATGACTGTCTGATTATCTTGTGAAAAATGATTATCGAAATTCATGGCCAGAAATAATCACAATCTATAGGGTCTATTATGTTACAGTTCAAGCATCAATTCAATGCATGAAAACTTAGTTATTGAACTAGAAAAGGGTTTCGCTTTTAAAAGGCAATTATGAAGCAGGAAGCCCGAAACCTTAGCCTACTAAACAAAACTCAACAAACTGTAGGCCTATCCTTTTTTGAATTAATGAAAAAATGGCCCCAGAAAAAAGAGCCCCCAAAATGGAAAAAAAGAGCCCCGAAATTTGAAAAAGTAGCCCCCGAAATTTCCCAAAAATTTGAAATGGAGCCCCCGAAATGAAAAACTTAATTTTTTGCCTGGTTATGGGACTACTGTAGGCAAAATGGAGCAACACTCACTATTTTAGGTTAAATAGCAGTCATAATGCAGTACTCACTGAAATGTGGCGTTTAAATCCTACTCAAAAGTTCACTGCTGCCACCATGTAATATTTCAGTTGTTAGTTGTAATGAGGAAGTCTTGAATAACAACTCTTCAAACTGTGATTTCCTGTGCCTTAACTCAGTCAGGCTGCATAGTAATCAACAAGCTTATCAGGAGGGTCTCTGGCGCCCTCCCGCATTATAAACATTATAGTCTCAATTAGATCACATAAACAGAATGTTGTTACAAATATTATCATGGATTCACTGACAAGAGCGAGTACCAGAGGAGGAGATCCTTTGACTGCAAACAGATTTTTAAAAAGACGTTTTGATGCACATTTTTCTTTTGAATTCAAAAATGGTAGTTTTGAAATGCAGTTAGAGTGATTGGGTGTTTGTGTAAGTTTTGCGCTAAATAAATGCTGCGTTGTCTTACGTTCCGGAAAGACCCCCATTTGTTTGGGACAAATGAGGTTAATGTTACTGACAACCATCTCTGCTGATAGGATTATTCTTTCAACTGTACCATGTGCTGATATCCAAAGGTCTTTGGAAGCACATAGGATCATTGTATAAAGTGTATTATAATCTATACAAGAACTTGATGTTATTTATACACATTTCGCTTGTTTCCTTTATTTCATTCCCATTCAAAGTAACAGAAAGATGAGAAAGGGGCAAGTATTACAAAATCAATAATCAATGTGCAATATGTCAGTTCTCTATAGGGCAATTTGGCATTCAGAAAATTTAAGAAAGAAATATTTATCTTGTGGCAGTAATTATTGTTGTCTTAACCTTTTCCAGACCTGATGTGACTGTTCTACACCCCAGTCTGTTCCCATCTCTGCTATTATTATCAAGGCTTTACCCTTCACCCAATGATACCAATAACAGCAACATGAGTATGACACCATTCTTGCCCTATGTTATCAGGTAAGAGCTCAGGTCATTGAGTGAACTCTGACCTCTTGTCCTATCAACTGCTAGTATTGAAGAGCATGCATTTTATTTGATAATATAACACTCCTTGAAATGTGTTTGGTTTAAGTTATTATTTTGCTGTGTGGTATGTGTGTCTATGATGGTACTGCCTTGTATATGTGTTTAATTTAACTTTGACAAGATAAGTTAAATAGAAATATGTATTACTCAACTGAGATGTATGAGATGAATAATTTGTGTTAATATGTCTGCAACAAATTTAGTAAAATATTTTGCTTTTCTTATTCGTATTTGGAGACAGCGGAGGTCGAGTTTATAGGCACATAATTATGTTCATGGTAGCCGATCTCTCTCCTTATCGCGAAAGTCTTGTTGATGAGAATATTAATTTCACCTTCAGCATAAGGATCAGTATCTCTTAAATTCCTTCTTCCACAGTAAACTGTTTCCTGTGTGATTAATTAAAAACTTCCCAAGAATGTTTCATTGCATACATCATTTTGTACCAACATTGTTGAGTGGTGAGTGAAATAAATTAATATTGAATCCTTTTTGTATTGTGCATAGAGCTGGATGTAGTGCAGTACATAAGACCCGCAGCATTGCAGCTACTGCCCTTGTTCCGTTGGTCCCACCCAACCAGCTAGTCCAGACATTACATCACCTCATAGACATGCTACTGGGGGCAGCAAATCATCCTCCACCACATCCCAATGCTATACATGGTATTCTTATGCAGGTCAGTAATTGTTGAATTACTGAAACAAGTTTCCCATTAAATCTGTTTTTATCCAACTCAGTCCTTGATCCTAATCAAATGACTACCGTAATTAACGGTGTATAAACCGCACCTTTTTGCAGCAGAAAAAATTTCGAAGTCGGGGGTGCAGTTTATACACATTACACCAAAAATAAAAAATGAAGTAAGTCAAAACCAGCACAAATTTGCACGTATGGGACTACAACCCGTACAAAAACTTTTCCACTATGGTACAGGACATTTCCACACATTTTACCGACAATTTTATCTTGCATTGTTGACATGAAGACGAAAATAATCTTCCAAAAACAACATCTGCCGATAGATCTTGAATCTAAGTTCGTGCCAATGCACAGCAGCAAAGCATCCAGCACGCGAAGTCGCCATTTTCAATCCATTTCAATGTATAATTTACAAAAAACTGCCGGGTATGGCATCAGTGCGCGATGGCCGAGTGGTCTAAGGCACTGACTTCGGGTGCCATCTACATGTGTCCGCAAGAGATCGAATCCCGCCCTCATCAATTTTTAAAATTGTAAGATTTTATTTAAGGCCTAAAAAGAGGGGTGCGGTTAATACACGAGGGCAGTTTATACAATGTTAATTACGGTAGTCCACATTTTTTCATCAAATAGCATGCAATAGTTTTCTAGGACTATCCAACAAGTACGCGATGCACAGCAGTGCATGTAGAGGTTGATGTGCTTATACTGTGTGTGGGTTAATATATGTGTAGCACTGTGCATTGATGCATGTAGAGGTTTAAAGTGTGCTTATCTCTATGTGCGCACTTACATAGATCTATTAAACTCAAAGATTATTTGTCAGTGATAATGACACAAAACAATTTTGAAATTATTTCTTTTTACATGATCAAATAACAAGGATCTAAGAGTTTGGTTCTAAAATCTCAATTTCTGAAATGCGGACCAAATCACCTGATATACAGTGTGAGTCAAAAAAAAGTTTACACCTACAAAATTGCTAATTATTGTATAAATCATCTTTGCGCAGTAAATTATTATACATCTTATGAAAAAGTGTTTTATCCGGAATCATTTAGTATCATTTTTGTGTGGTATGTGTTCACGCTTGGATGAACAGGAGGCATTGTTTGCGAGGGTGCAAAGTTGCTATGTGATGTTTAAATAAGACGAAGTGGGATTTGGGTATTAATTCGGTCATTGCACATCCAAATAACATCCCTAACAAAATTAATCATGCTACACATATCAAATATATAATATTAAATATCAACCAACCAATTTTGTGTGTCTGTGTGTGTGTGACTTTGCTTCCGCAAGAAGCATATACAATGTATCTCATTTGAAACATTCAATTCATTCTCTCACTTTAATCCCAACATATCACATACTGTAGGCATCACTTTGGCGCAAGTCAAATTTTGCACTCTCGCAGACAATGCCTCCTGTTCATCCAAGCATGAACACATAACCACACAAAAATGATACGAAATGATTTAGGATAAAATGCTCTTTCATTAGATGTATAATAATTCACTGTTCATAGATGATTTTTAAAATGATTAGCAATTTGCTAGGTGTAAACTTTGTGATAAAATGATACTCACATGGGAGTATTTTAGCTTATAACCCAAGAGCATATTGTGGAAATGATGCATGTTTTTATTTGTTTATTGTCTGCTCTTGTTGAGGCTGTGTGCATCTACCGTACAAAGCTTTGTATGTAAGATGCATACAAGCTTAATTGGAGTGCAGGGGTAGAATGTCTAATGAACCTCTGCACAACAAATGTAATCTATACTCTGCAAGGATGTGGATTGTGATGATTTAACACTGCATGGTACAGTATGCTCAGTCCGGCTCACAATTGCCTTAAACTCACATAAAGCATTATATCTTGAATTGACTCTCTGGACCCAGGTATAATAAGTTGGTATCTTGTAGAAGGTATTACTGGTAAAATGTGCTAATGAAGACTACAAACCTTTAGCAAGAGTGATAGTTTCATCAACATATTGTTGATTATGTGATAATGTGTGAGAGAAAACGATGTACTTTTACATTTACTATTACAGTGAAACTTGTTTAATAATGACCGCTCAAGAGATACAATTACAGCGGTCTTTTTGAGTAAGTGTTCTTCAGGTACAGGTCTATTCAATGCAGGTTTCAATGAGGAAAACAATCCAAGGGAAACAATAAATATGGTCATTGTAGCTGGCTGGTCTTTGTATACAGGTGGTGGCTGAAGCAGGTTTGACTGTATATTTTTACATTCTTAGATCCACTGCTTATTGGAGAAGTACACCAAAGACACCAACCTACCTCACTCTATCCTGGATGATATCACATCTACTGTCCTTCCAAGGTTTCATCAACTCATGTGGCTAACATCAAGGTATGCCTACATTACATGCTGTTTAATACTTCAATTGCTTATGCTACCTTTCTATATGGTTGCTTGTTTGCCACACGTGCCTTTTTGCTCAAAACTTTACCCACCAATTAAAGGAAGGATTGCTTTGTGCAACACAGAGGCTTGATTAGCTCCATGACAACCTTTTAAAGGGATAGTTGAGTTCTGTTGCAGAGGGCGCTACAATTTTTTTGTTTTTTTTGGTGAGATAATGAAAAACTGAGTGTCAAATTTGAAAGAACATAATATTTAAATGACAAAATCATCTTTGTTTGATCAAAATCGGTTCAGAGACGGCTGAAATATAACGATTTCTAATACTTGTGTACCACCACAAATATTAGATATTTTTTAAAATTTGAAAAAAACAGTTGAAAAAAACATTTTTTTTTCAACTGGTTTTTCTGTTGGCATTTTCATGTTGCTTATATTACCCACAATCAGCCAGCCCATGTATTGTTATTTTTAATTAAATAATTAAATTACGGTCACCATGTTTCATTTTTATAGTGGAGCTGAATTGGTATGATCGTATTGTCTAAATTTCACACATTTTGGGGTCTAAAATTACCTTCATAGAAATATTTAGGTTCTAAAAGGGCACTATAAATGTCATAGATAAGAATAAGAGCAATAACCATGCACTTTGTAGACATTTGCTGTCTGAAAACTGAATTCAACTATCCCTTTAAACACAGGTGTAGATTAATGTTGCACTGGAAACAGTTGAATAATCTAGAAGCAATTTGTATATATAAATATAGTATGGCACAAGGATAATATTTGTGTGGCATATGAATTGTTAAATGATACATGCCAGATGAAGAAATGAGATGATAAGAATGAAATATTATTGATTTTCTTTTCCATAAAATCATACGTATTATGATGCAGTCAATTGAGTTGTGTTTTGGAGCATTACTCTGTAAGATTTCACACTATCATATATGATGCCTAACTCAAAGCAAGGATATGTTGTGGTTTAAACATTAGGTGTACAGTATTATTTTAGTGCCCTCCCTTGTAAACAGTTATATGAAGTTAAATTATCAGATGATCTGCAGCAGATCTACAGATCACCTCTTGATTTTGTCAGAATCTTTATTATTTATATTTTTACAACTCTCAGATCCTTATCAAATGATTGGTCATGCGCGGTCACGTGTGATTCATTTACTGAGCCTTTTGCACGCTGATTCATGAAAAAGCGTTCAATATTTTCCAGTCCTATTGCACTCTTTTTCAGTGCGCAGTAGTGCGCGTAGAGGTTAGAGCGCTTAATGCTGTGTGTGCGTGGGCCTATTCTTGTGCATCACTATGCGTAAACGGGTATAGTGGTAAGTGCGCTTGCTTTATTTATAGATATGCGTGCGCACTAAATTAAGCCTTATTAAACTTGAGATTTATTTGTCAGCCATATACTGTCACAAAACAATCTTGAATGAATTTTTTTTACCTCAAATAACAAGGATCTAGGACTTTTGTTGTATAAAACAAATGATGCAGGTTTTCATTCGTTCATTATACGATCTATCCCCCCTCGTTGATTCTGTGTGTATCCATCGCACTCAGCCTAACCGCTTCGTGCAATAGATACACACAGCCTCAACTCGAGTGCGGATAAATCGTATAATGAACGCATACGCATGCATCATTTGTACAATATTCATTTTTTCTTTCTGTACATTTTTTGTGGTCAGGTTTTCTATTAAAAAAACACACCATCCAATCACCACCAATTTTTCATCACTACTTCCCCTTGGTCAGGAATAGAAAACCTCCCCCTCTCAGTGTCTGCTGCAGATCACTTAATTCGTCAGCAGTGACAAATTCCATTCTAGTTTAATCTATATTAGTACCATTGACTTTTCAATCTGCAGACAGAACAAGTCCTACATTACACAAGCAGCATTTATAGCAATTCTCAAGGATTTCTTTGTGGATACCACATGGTTGCATACCACTTCCTCAATGACAACAGAAACAACATCCACCTCGGAGGGAACTGTACACAAGGCATATCGAAGTCTTCTACTTGCCTCGATCTTAAAATTGGCCAAAGGAGAAGTTGATGATGGAGGACTACATGAGATGTCTTCATCAAGCTGTCCAGGGTTTCCCTTAAGGCAAGCAACATTTGCTTCCCTGTGTTTCAAGCTGAGGGATACAATATTGCTCATGGAAATGCCAGATTGTTATTTAGCATGTGATTCAGTTTACCTGGCAACAGGTGGTATGCAACATTCACTACAGCAAGCACAAATGTGTCATCAGCAACATCAACAACCTGAAAGCAGCCCCTCTGAGCTGGGATTCATGAAGGGCTTGCATCTCTATTTCCTCCATACGCCATTCCCTGAAGTGAGAATGGTCACCTTGACTCACCTCATAAGAGTAATAGAACAGTCCACATGTCAAGGGTCAGATGGAATACTGGGAGATACCAATGCCCATATAGGGGTGTGCCATAAGCTGGAATTGATAGAGCGGTTAATGGATATGATGTTGCAAGAAGAGGACCATAAATGTTTAGCCAAGGTATGTTGTACATGTGCTACTCTTAAAGAGAACAGGTTTTTTTCTTTTTTTAAACACAAACATACAAAATGGTTAAGGAACATGAAAAGAGGGAGGGTGGCCTTTTTATTAAAAAAAAAAAAATGGGTACCTGGTAGGAAGAAATTCCTTAAAGGAGCTACACAAAGTAAATTTACTAAAAACTGATAATTAGAACAAATTACATATGGATGGAAAGATTTTCTCTTGAAAAACACGAATAATTTGCTGAGAAATCATATAGATATCGTGGAGAGGCGTAAAATGCCATTTTTCAAGACCCTTCTTAAACCCCCAAGCGCCCCCGAACGTAAGCCAAACAAACGAGCGTAGCGAGCTCTGAATAGTGAGGTCACACCCTGGACAAACAGCTCGGTACCGGCTGCTAGCTTCCGCTTAGTGCGTCTAGCTGCAGACCAAGCGGAAGCTAGCAGCCTTTTTTTAACAGCCGTGTCCAGGGTGTGACGTCACACGAAGAACTACGACAAAATACGAAAAAATACGAATAGGCAGTAAATCTGGATCTCAAAACTAACATTTTTGAAAGTTGATTTCTGCGGGCCCAAAACATATTTTGAAGAGGAAATTTGTTGTAATTGATCAGTAAGGCTTTCCCTTCGCAATGATATGAATTTTGCATCAATTCAAAACACTTTTGCTTCTTGGTGTGACTCCTTTAAAGGCTTTAGCACCTTATCATGGTAGCTTTGCAAAAGCCTGGCTAATGATATGATTGCAGGGCCCTCAGGGTAAGCAGTATTAACATTGATGAGGCTACCCTGGGTAAGCAAGACATATTATTATTATGATTATTTTTATTATTAATTTTTTATTTATTATTACTAACAATGATATTTTTAATTTTAGTATTTTTGTTGTTGCCATTCTGTGTATGAACTGAAGCCGTAATAATAATAATGATAATAATAATCTTTTAAAGTCCACTCCAAATTTTATTAAGACCGAAAATGGAAATTCTTTTGCCCACTTGATCATGAGCCCGGCCGTCACTGAGCAGCGCCAGATCAACGTTGCTCTATCCCTTATTGTTGAACGCCAAACAGGGTAGCAGCAACTCCCGTCTTTTAATGTCTTTTGGTATGACGCCGCCGGGGTTGGAACCCACGACCTCCCAGTTATGAGGCGGACGCTCTACTGACTGGGCCAATACACCGGTAGTGACATGGTTTAACCATATTGCATAGGGCTTACATCCAATAAGGGTTGTATTGATGTTTGTTAATACTCAAAACTTTTGAGAGAGAGTGAGGAGGCTATAAGGGCTACAGTGTATAATGTTAGGATAACAGTCAAAGATGATACCCCCAATTATACAGTGCATCCCAGAATAAACAAAACAGAGAATTATCAATGTTTCATCATAACTTAATCACAATCATAATTAATAAATGACACATATTTGAAAAGCTTCGATCCTCCTCTTTCGATTGATGCAACTCATATCATGCATATTTTACGCATGAGTGATTAAAATGAATTTGAAGAGAGGAAACCAAAAATTCATTTGACATTTTGGTTTCCTCTCTTCAAATTGATTTTAATCACTCATGTGTAAAATGTGCATCATATGAGTTGCATCAAATAAAAGAGGAGGATCTAAGCTTTCCAAATATGTGTCATTTATTGATGATAAATGTGGCTAAGTTATGATAAAACATCGATAATTCTCGGTTTCGTTTTTTTCTGGGACGCACTGTATATATATATATATATATATATATATAACTTACAAAGATTTTGTTAGCAGTGCTTCACTAGATTCTGTCATGTTGTTGTAATTTAAGTACACAAATGTTTTTATAGAATGCTGATAAATGAAATTGTTGTTTCTCCTTCCTGTTAAAATGGAGTACAGGCTTTAAGATTAAAGTTAGAGTTATGCAGAATCATAAAGCTGTGAACATTTTTTCTGCTTGTGTTTCATTTAGGTATGTGAAGCCTTAAGTATTCTTATCCCGGAGGTTCTGTCATCACGGTTATCCTCTTCTTCATCATCATCTTCATCATCATCGCCTTTAGGAGTAGAACCCAAGATGTTTGTCAGGCAATGTCTTGAGTTAGCCCATGAAAACGATGCAAGGTGAGTCTAGGCTATGATTTCTGTTCAAATATTTGTGGGAAGAAAATAAAAATGTCCAGTAAATTATATAGAAATGGAAAATGTTGATATCTTTCAGATGACATTTAAAAAAGTACATTCAGACATATGTCAATTCTTTTGTCATTTGCAGAAGTGTTGAAAAAAGTTAGAGAATTTCTAGCTAATACTTTTCATATGTTGAGTAAAAAAGACTGAATTTTCTTCCATGTTTTTATATTCTTTTACAATTATTTAATAACTCATAATTTCTCCTTGTATGAGAAGATCTTAAAATTTAACGCTTTTTTGTGGGGTTGTCTGTCCGTACGTCACGTTCTCGTGATCGCCTTATCTCAAGAACCAATTGATAACCTCCCTTCAAACTTGGGCCATGTTTGCAGAGCCAATAAGTTGATTAGATTTTGGGGTCACGAGGTCCAAGGACAAAGGTCACAGGGCTCATTATGTATGCAAAAATAACTTCTGATCACGTTTTCTCATGGATTCCCGCCAAACTTGGATTTTGTATGTATCTTGCAGATCCACTGAATTGATTAGATTTTGAGGTCACAATGTCAAAGGTCACAGGGCTCACTATGTATGCAAAAATAGCTTGTGATTACACTATCATTAGAACTGATGGACCTATTATCTTCAAACTCAAGATATGTATGTATCTTGCAGAGCCAATGAGTTGATTAGATGTTAGGGTTATGAGGTCAAAGATCAAAGGGTCATACATGTATATGAAAAATAGCTTGTAATCACAATATTCTGAGAACCTGTTTATGGATTACTTTCAAACTTGAATTTTTTAAATCGTGTCTGTTTTGGTTTGTAAAATTGCTCCATGGCGGAGGCATAATTTTCGATTTTTTTTTTTTTTTTAAATCTGTGTGCAGAGAAGAGATTCTTAGTAGTGTTATCTCCTTGAGTGGTGCAGTACTTCCTTTGATGGATTATTCTTCTCAGGTAAATATATTCTATAGATTTTTTTAAAGGGGAAGTCCACCCTGATATTAAGTTAGTTTTAATAGAAGCAGAAAAAGAGAGAGAAACAGGTCAGTGAAAGTTTGAGCAAAAACAGATTAAAATTAGAAAGTTATTGATTGGTCTTTTAAACTTCAAAACTTTCAAAACTGTATATTTTCCCCTTAAGGAAATGGTCAATCATACACTCACTCTAGATATAATTATTGCTAACATGTCTTTTCATACAACCCCTGTTTAAAACAAATTTATACCGTCATCAAAAAACTAAGAAAATAAAAGTTAATTAAATTTTCTCTACAGAGCAAATTGGAGTGGAGCTCGCAAAATACATCACAGTTGCCATTTTGTGCTTGATTTATAGCAACTTAAAAAAAATTATAGGTTTCTTATTTTTTGCTCAAACTTTTACTATTTTGTTTCTCTTCTTTTCTGCTTCTTTTAAAACCAACCGAATATCAGGGTGGACTTTCCCTTAATTTAAATAGGGCCAGTCTCCTATTAGATGTGTACCCATTCAACAAAAGTTAAGCTTGATTTTTGTGCCAAAGTTTTTGTTATCCTTTCACTTTTCATACTCCTGTAGAATGATGATTAAAGATTGAAGTTCAGCTTATATATACTAGCTGTATTCAACATATTAATGTTTTTGCTGATACGGTATTTCATTCCATCTAGAAATCGATAAAAAGTGGGAGAATAAGTTTCCTACCAAATTTACCACACTATGCAACCATATACAGTGTGAGTAAAAAAAAAGTATACACCTAGAAAACTGCTTATTGTTTGTAAAAATAATCTATGAAGAGTAAATTATTATACATCTTAAGAAAGAGTTTTATCCCGAATCATTTAGTATCATTTTGTGTGGTATGTGTTCACATTTGGATAAACAGCAGTCATTGTTTGCGAGAGTGCAAAAATCGACTTGCGCCAAAGTTATGTGATGTTTAAATAAAACAATTGGGATTTGTGTATTAATTCATTAATTCGGTCTTTGCAGATCCAAATAACATCCCTAACAAAATAAATAAGGCCACACATATCAAATATCGAATATAAAACATCAACAAACATTTTTCGCATGTTTGTGTGTGCGTGATTTTGCTTCTTCAAAATGCAAATGCAATGCATTTCATTCGATACCTTCAATTCATTCTCTCGCTCCGCTAATCCCAACATAATACATTCTGTAGGCATCTCTTTGGCGCATGTTGATTTTTGCACTCTCGCAAACAATGTCTCCTGTTCATCCAAGAATGAACACATACCACACATAAATGTTACCAAATGATTTGGGATAAAACACTCTTTCATAAGATGTATAATGATTTACTCTTCATAGATAATTTTTGAAATAATTAGTTATTTTCTAGGTGTAATTTTTTTTTGACTCACACGGTACTGGTACCTTTTTCTTCAAATATGACTCCTGATGTAGAATAACTTTCCTGTATCAATACAATATGAAAATGATAATTTGGCAAATATTCTCATGTTATGTGATACCATATCAGGTTAGATTCATGACTTAGTTGTATGTTAAATCTGCCCATCAGATAACACAAACTGGGTATATTCACGGTTTCAGTGACGCATTGTTGTGAAAGTTTGCCAAGATTTGACTTAACTTGTTTTGATGTGTAATATGATGCTATCTTAACTTGTGTTTCCTCAGTGCAGATTTCACTTTCACTACAGGTTTAATCATTTAGCTTTAATAAATATTTTGGGGGTGTTATTTATCTCAAATATAGGCAATGAAGAAATATGAAGCTTGACTTCTGCAGGTATTCTTCACTTCTTTTTTCTGTTAAAATGAGTTGGGTTATTTCCATTCTTTCTGTCACAGCCTGCAGAGAATGAACTATCCCTATTCCAAAGTTGGGCAAGCCTGATCAAGTCATGTAGCCAATCAGGGAGAAGCGCTCAGCTCAGATGTGCAGTAGCCAAACTTTTTCATCATTCGGCTGTATCACTGCTTGGTTTTGTTCAACCACATATAGGTACGAATATGTATTGATTGGCCTACTGCAGGTTCAATTTCCTTGTTTATTCTTTCATATTGAAAAAAAGAAAATGGCATTCTCAGATAGAAGACTACCATCAACAGCATTGACCAAAATAGTTAACCAATAATGATCTATGTAATAATAATGGCCACTTATAAAGCGCACATATCTGTCATGCAGTGACGCTCAAGATGCTTAGGCATTATTACCCTGGTTTCAGCTGAGCCGCAAAAGTAACTAGCACTCAAACATATCATGCACCCATTTACATTTGGGTGGAGGATGACCGAACTTCTTGCTGAAGGATGTATGTGCCCTGCTGAGATTTAAACCCTGTACATTGTGATCCCCCGTCCAGTCACTTATCCACTAGACAACTTCACCTCTACTGATTTGAACCCTGTACATTGTGATCCCCCGTCCAGTCACTTATCCACTTGACAATTTCACCTCTACTTTAATACTGTTATCCTCATGAAAGAAGTAAATTGACAAGTTTGATGAGGTGTATCACTTAGATATTCAAAACACACGAAAATACACGAAATACACAAAATGAGAGATAGAGAGAGAAAGAGAGGTGGACGCAAATTGATATTGAGCAATTTGTTACCGTACAGTCATGTATGTAAGAACAATGTGATAGCATTTTAGTATCATTGTCAATAGCAAAACAGGTGGAAAGATGCTTCAATACTATCAAGGTCTATCTCACAATGAATCATTCATTTGTTTTGTCTGAAAACTTTTACAACAACTTTTCGGATCAAAGATATGATAGAAGGTGAAGTAGGAAAAAGGGTCCGTCCCTTTTGCATGCAACCCAAAATATTTTGTAAATCAAGTGGAAATAAAACTTCAATAGATGAAATGTTTAACTTAGCATTACAGATTACAACCTTTGATGGCAACAAAAGAAATAAAAAGTGTTTTTGTAGCTTCTTTAAAAATAAAATCTTCTTAATGGACTACTTGTGTACTCTCTTTAAGATTTTGTCTTTATTAGTTATTGATAATGTTCAATCTTTAGCTCTTTTGTTATTCAATTGGATTTTAAACTGTTTGAAGAGGAGAGATTACTATGTGTGAAATTCTTTGATCTGTTTAGGGTTCACCAACCTGGGCCAATATTCATAAAACCTTTCTATGCTGGTCAATTAATTATAGTGAGGTCTTATGAGCTCTGAACTGCATACAAATCATCTATATATATATGTATCTGTGCATATCCATATTTCCCTATTCTAATTAAGTCTCTGTATGTCTATCTGTGTCTTTCTCTCTCTCTCTCTCTCTCTCTCTTCGGTCATCCTCCACCCAAATGTAAATGGGTGCATGATATGTTTGAGTGCTAGTTACTTTTGCGGCTCAGCTGAAACCAGGGTAATAATGCCTTTCTTTGATCTGTTTAGTGTTCATCGAAAGCCCTTAAACATCATGCATTATTTGAACATTTTTTAAAGTGATACCAACCTGGGCCAATATTCATAAAACCTTTCTATGCTGGTCATGTATGTCTATCTGTGTCTTTCTCTCTCTCTCTCTCTCTCTCTCTCTCTCACACTTTACCTCTTTCTCACTCTCTATTCCCCACTCTCACACAATCTCTATCTCTCCCCCTCTCTGTCTCTCTTCTCTCTCTCTCTTCTCTCCCTCTCTCTTTCTCTCTCTCTCTCTCTCTCTCTTTTTCTCTAACTCTTTTTCTCTAACTCTGTTTCTTTTTTTTGTTATTGCAGCTGATATTCAATTATCTCTATGGGACATTGTAGTAGCTTTTCTCCAAGATGATGATGATGATGTTCAAAAAACTGCTGCTAGATGTGTCATGAAAACAGCTCGTTTGATGCCACCAATAAAAGGTAACAATGGGTGGCTTTATTTCATCTGTGATGATGATGGTGATGATGGTGATGATGGTGATGATGGTGATGATGGTGACGATGATGATGATGATGATGATGAAGAAGGTGATAATGATGATATTGAGGATGTTGATGATGTTAATGGTGATGATGATATTATTGATGAGGCCGATGATGAAGATGTTGGTAAAATGGTAGCAAGAAAGTTAATGATGCTGGTATGAAGAAGAGTTATGAAAAATCATGAATTACTTGTAGAAGATGTAGAAAAGTCAATGATGTACAGAAAACAACGAAAGAAAAACAACAAACATTGTAGATCATATGAAGAAATCTTTCTCGCGAACATAAAGAATCTAATAGCTACTACTTGATGCTGCTCCGTATACCTAGTTTCCTCTGACGTGAAAGGTAAGCAATATTCTACATTGAAATTTTCTTCTTGAAGCTAATGCACCGTAGAAACAAGCTGCATTAGCTGACCTTTAATTTTCTTATTTTAGACTTTGCAGAATTCACTACAGAGCTGGAGCCTTTCCTGAGGAAGTTAAACAATGCCCTAACAGATGCGGATACATGTGATAACAATGAGGTACATGTATATGAGTAATATAATTCAGACGATTTTTCTTCTGATTTATCATTTTGCAGGCAAGCATTGGAATGTTGTCAAAGAGAATGATTATTACCTGTAAACATGAACAATGTTATGAGTGTCAGAAACAGTTGTATAATATGATGTGATGACTGGTAAATGAATGGATGTAAGATTAGTAATACATGTATTGATATTGATAGCAGTCAAGATGTTTGCCTTGCATTCTATAGGTTAACAGTTAAGGAGTATGAAGAAAATGAAGGATTGAATTAAACGTTACATACAGAAACCCTAGTCCGACTTGGGTTTTGTACAACCTTTATTCTGTGCGAGTGCATGTAGGTGTGCGTCCACTGGTCTACTCAACAAGTGGTTTTACTGCTTACTGAGAGTATATTTAAAATGTAGTATCTGTTGGTAGAAGCTCATATTATGTATATTGTATATCGACATAGAGTCCCTTTCATCAATATGAAAACGTGTTTTGGTGATTAGTGCACTTTTAGCAGTGTGATATGCTATCAAATAAAGCACTGTGGGTGCTGTTAGTCCTTGATAGGCCATATTCTTACATTGTTTCATAATCCTATTAAAGATGAAAGTAACCCAACCCACATCTGATTGGTCAATGCTACTCCGCTTGAAGGAGGGGCCTGTTTCTATGGATATCCTCCGAACTATGGCAGAAACCTACAGACGTGTGTACAGCTTCCTGCTCAGTGATGACGTTGGTAGGTGCCATCTTTGTGTAATTCACTTATCTGATACCTAGAATAGTCAACATTTGCACTGTGTATAGAGGATATAATATAGATTCCAGGACATTGCGAGTACATAATGTCATCACAATGAAATTGAGATTTCATTTTGAGTAAATTATTGTTGTGGGCTATATGGCTATTAAGGAGGCGCCATAGCTCAGTCGGTAGAGCAGTGGTCTTGTAATACGGCGACCAGGATTCGAAACCAAATCGGTGCGCTAGTGCCCTTTGGTAAGGCATTGATCCTCATTACCAGGTCCCTCGGAGAGGACTTAAAGCTGTCGGTCCTCTGGTTGCTTTCTAACAAGCATTTATGCTTCCTCAGCAGTCAGGTAAAGTAACCACCACCATTATAATGTGCAAGCAGAGAGAGACATAGACTCACTTACATATGAAACAAAAAAAAACACAAATCAAACATTTATTCGAATCAAATCAGTTTATTGAAATAGAATGCACAATTTTGTTTTATCATCAATATTCAATTAATGACAAAGTAATTAATAAAACAGGTTACAAATGAATAAATAAAGGTAGGCGAAAGCAAAATGTAAAATCTTTGTTGAAAAACAGAACAACACGTAAGTATAGCAGTATTTTCCAGAAACTACAATACAATACTTGTAGAAATGAATCATTCAAGAATGATTAGCAACTTGGATGTGCTTTATATGTCCATTGTAATACTTATTCTTCTTTTATAACTTAGACCTTGTGTCGTGGGATCTGCAACCCTGTCTGCTGCTATATGTGTCGCCATATCTCCTATCCCGTCTCCACTTCAAAGAGAACCCTGATGGTTGCCTAGCAACCCTAGTCAACTGGGCCAGAGAAGGAGGTATAGACTTGGAACATATGTCTTACAGTGAAGAGGTAAGTTGATTTTTATGCCTCCAATACGAAGTAGCCAGAGGCATTATGTTTTCGGGTTGTCCATATGTCCCGTTCTCATGATCGCGTTATCTCAAAAACTGATCAATGTATTCCTGCCAAACTTGGGTCATGTATGTATCTTGCAAAGCCGATGAATTGATCAGATTTTTGGGTCACAAAGTCAAAGGTCACAGTGCTCATTATGTTTGCAAAAATAGCTTGTGATTGCATTATAATTAGAATTGATGGACAGATTACCATCAAACTCAAGACATGTATGTATCTTGCAAAGCCAATGAGCTGATTAGATTTTAGGGTCCTGAGGTCAAAGTTCAAAGGGTCATACATGTATATGAGAAATAGTTTGTAATCACGAGACTCTGAGAACCTGTTAATGGATTACAATCAAACTTGAATTTGAAAAATTGCTTCTGTTTTGGTTTGTAAAACTGCTCTATGACGGAGGCATCATTTTCTACTTCGCGCAGTCAAATTTTCATCTAGTTACTTGTAGGAGTAAACTATGGGCTTTTAAGACACAAGTAAGTAAGCAAAATCTGCAGTATTACTCTGCAAGAATAGACTCTATTTCTATGCCTCAGCCACCAAAGGTGATGCCAGAATCATTGTTCTTCGTACATCTACCCATCCTGCTTTTCTCTACCGCAATAACACAAGAACCATCGAGCAGAATTCAACCAGACTTGGATCAAGTTTGTGTCAGCACGGTCAAGAAATATGCTCAGCTCATCAACAGTTTAGGCTTCTTCGATTGATTTGATTAATCTTGTGTTTTAGATTTAATTGGTCAAGATATGCAGTTTACATTAATGAAACAAATATTTGCATGGATGTGTGTCTCATGATCTCTATGCTCTTTTCTGATTAACAGAGAAGACTAGATTTTAATCTAATAATAATAATAATAGGCATTTATATAGCGCCATCTATCTAGACAATTCTATTCCGAGGCGCACAAATTAATCATTACCCTGGCTTTAGCTTAGCTGCCATTACAGCGCTCTAGCATTTCAAGGAATTAATTCCTATTTACCTCACCTGGGTAGAGTGTGGCAAATGTAGATTAATGCCTTGCCAAAGGACATGAGTGCCGTGTTGGGGATGACACCATGACCTTCATATTTCAAGTCAAGTGCTTAAACTGCTCGACTGCGACACTTCTACTTGTATGTGCCAAATGACTTTTTATTTACTTGGATGTAATGTGTTGAACTCATCTATTCATGGAGTTTGGCTTAAATGCAGAGCAGATCCAGGATTTTGTAAAAAAATATATATACCGGTATATAAAAATGTTAAAGATGGGAGGTGAGAGGGGCTCCAATTCCCCAATAGTCTGGCAAGCGAAAAAGAAGATCATCAACCATAAAACAAGGGGGCAGGTCTACAATTCCCCCAAATCTGACAACAAAGAAAGGGGGAGAGGGACTCGACCACTTTGACCCTCCTCTCCTCTCTCCCTGAGTCTGACCCTTATAAGAAGTTCTAATCCATTGACATCTGCCTCTGAAAATAATTTGCTTTCTTACCATTACTAAGTGTGTTCAGATCCAAAAGGGCGTTAACTCTGTGTTATTACATATGAGTTATCACCCTTCTGGCTCTCAGTAGCGACTTGAAAAACTTCTTTTATTATGAAGTGCCAGCATGGGTCATAAAACCTGTGACTCGATGAGCCCCATGGTCCGGGTAGGTCTTAGGTGTATATATAATCCTTGTCTAGGGAGTACTCTTGTCTAGACTTGTAAGTTAATGAGGGTCAGACAGCAATTTAATTACTGTCCTACATATTGTTATACCTCTACAACAGATTGAAGGTAGTAAATCTATCAAATCACTGAGGTATCGCAGGTGCAACGCATTATGGGCATGTATATTTCTATATGCTGTAGCGAGAAGTGAAGAGTTAACTACTTCTTAGAAAGATGTCATACAGCTACATGTATATCCACAAATTTGTTCAGTACATGATGAGAAAACTTAATGCAAAGTGTAGATAGGTGAAATTGAAGGAGAGATATATAAATAATCCAGAAAGGGATTAAGATATAAAGATATAATAGGTGTAGAGGGGGAAGAAGGGGTAATGCTTAGGGATAAGTCAGCCACCTTATCATTTTAAATGAAAAGTCATTACTATAGATCTAATATGTGATCCAAAGGAAGGGAGTGATTACTCTCCTGGTAGAATGTAAGGAGAGTATATTGTTTGTGAGAGCCAAAAGGGCATTAGCTTATGTAAGACTTACTCAGGGTTAACGCCCTTCTGGCTGTCAGAAGACGATATTCTGTTCATATCCTTCTACAAGGTGTTATCTTGAGGACGTATTGGTGTGGCTGATTGCCAGGTATCCTCAGTCGATCAACCCCTATGCAATGCAGAACAGACGGTCTGTTGAGGGAACATGACACCTTACGTTGCGTCATGCCATTGTTTGTAAACCCCATCAGGCATGATAAGAAGGGAGTTGATCAGAAGAGTCACTTTTCATGGCCAAGCCAAGGATGGGATTTTGTATCTTTTCTCTGCAGCATGAGATTCTTACCCTTGGGTTCTATGTCACATGCTTGAGGGACAATTTCTCCTTGGTCGATGTCCTACACGAATCGCATTCCTGACTTTACCCTGCATGTTAGCCTGTACATAACCCTAACTCTGACCCTAAACCTCACGCTAAACATAAACCTGACATTTATCATTATGCTAATTCTAATCCCAAACCCAAACTTGAAGTTACATTCCAGTTGCAACTCTAACTGTTATTTTTCATTATGTTAATTCTCCTTATTCGTTAGCCCATAGATATCTGGGTGAAGTCTGATAACGTTTTTTTTATACATCATAGGTGTATGAAGCTTATTTTTTTTAAGGTGATTGGTACACTATAAGCACAGGAGAATTAAAGACTTAAGTACCAGTAATAAATGGGTTGTGTTAAATTTAAAAATCAATTTAGTCAAGTTGATAACATTACCAAGACAGACTTAAAGAAAAGGAAATTTATTAGATGCTCTATAGTCATTTCTTTAATCTGTCCAAAATGACAAGAGTAGTTCGGAAGATGATTGTCTTTGTGATGACATTGTAAGTTAAAGAGCTAAGGATTTTGACAAACTGGTGAGGCTGTTGGTAGCGTACATAATGATTCACACTCCACCTTATTACAAACTCAGATTTAGATGTATGACTTCATTAAAAAAAAAGATTGAAGGGGTGCTAAGTTCAGGTTTGTGGGCTGAGTGATCCCTGATCTGAAGTGGTAGTTCAGAAGGTTTTGCTAAACTGATATGGCTGCACCTACTTAATGAAATCCTGTATGTACACAATGGTAGAGGTGTAGTGGTCTAGTGTTTACGGACAGTGGATCACGTGGCTCACAGTTCAAGTCCCGCCAAGGCACTGATGAATGTCCTTTGGCAAGACATTAATCTATATTTTGCACTTTGCACTCAGGTGTAGTAAATGGGTACCTGGTAGGAATTTATTCCTTGAATGCATTGATGGCATCAATGGCAGCTGGGTTAAAGCCAGGTTAATAATAATAATAATTTGTAGACCGTGCCTTGGGCATCATCCCCTGAGGCAGGCAGACATGACTGTGTGCAATATAAAGGTAGCTATCTCTACTGCAGGGCTCCACACTAACTGTTGTAGAAGGGGGTCCGGACTGAACTATTTACAATCTGTATACACAAGCCCTATGTAAGAACCTCAACATTTGGGAGGTTCGGACTTCAGATATTGGGCGCCCATGTTTCCGAAGTGCCTGTTAGTGTTGAGTCCTGTCTAGTGTCTACTGCAAGGTTCAGTTGGATTCTTTTATATCCAAAGAAGTAAAACGTCCTCTCATATCCTTTGACCAAAATACAGTACTGTATAATAAAGTCAAGGGTATCTGGTAAAAATGCAATAACATGGTGTTGGTAGGAACATACAAGGAGGTGTGATGGCTCAGTGGTAGAGCAGTGTTTGATTAACTGGGAGGTCCTGGGTTCCAAACCCAGTCAATGCGCTAGTGATCTTTGGTAATCAATACAAGATCATCACCATCTTATTTACCATTTAATCTGCTAACTTTTCATCTTGTGAAAATAACCAGCAAGTAATAGCTTAGAAGTATTACACTGAACACCTTAATTATTATTTGCATCATCATTGATAACATTAATATAATCACCATCATCAAGGTTATTTTTTCAAAATTAGCACTGTACGTGTACTTTGAAAGGTACCATTTAAAGAACAAGATTATACAAGACATTAAAATTTTATTGGCAGCTGCTCCTAATAGCCTCATTTCACAAGGAGTATTTGAATATTAATCCATCAAAACCACAACTTTCTGTCCTGTAAAGTTTAGAGAACAGTATGTAGGTCACTTTTTGGTAAATTCAGAGTTTAGCTTTAATATTCACTTCATTTATAAGATAGCGTAATAAATCTCCCCTTCAGATACCCCTAGCCTACCCACAGTTGAACCTCACTTTGCTTTAAAAAGCTTTTGCGGTATGTCAGTTGCCTTCTCTGTTGACGTTATGATGTCTACCAAATTGACAGATAAATAGCATTTCAGGAGATATAGCTGTAAGAATGAACTTTGTGTGAACTATCGGCTGTATTAGTCAGTGAGGCTGTGTGTAAACACCTCAATATTTGGCAAATCCATGTTCAGACTAGAAAGTCATTTCTTTCCAAGGGAACTAAGTTGATATTTTTTTTTATTGCTATAATGTTTCTTGTTTGGATATCATACATTGAGTTCCTCATCTCAAGAATTGATTGACGGATAACCTTCAAACCCAAGACATGTATGTATCTTGCAGAGCCAATGAACTGAGTAGATTTTGGGACCATGAGGTCAAAGGTCATGGGCTCATTATGCATGCAAAAATAGCTTGTCAATGCATTCTCATTAGAAGTGACGGATGGATTACTATCAAACAAAGAACATGAATGTATCCTGCAAAGCCAATAAACTGATTTGATTTTAGGGCCATGAGGTCAAGGATCAAAGGGTCATACATATATATGAAAGATAGCTTGTTATCACGATATTGTGAGAAATTGTAAATGGATTACAATCAAACTTGAATCAGAAAAATTGCCCTGTTTTGGTTTGTAAAATCGCGCTATTTCTACTGCACGCAGTCGAAGTTCCATCTAGTCTTTTCTTTGTATTCTTTTTTCTTTGCTTGTCAAAAAATGTTGGAGTTACATTACATCTCGTCACCCCAGTTCATCCCTAGATAACTCCTCCCCCTCCCCCCCAGGCATATATGGGACTGTGTGCTTAATAATTGCTCAACTCCTTGGCCTTCACCTATTTTGCAGTGACTACTAATGTGAATATAGTGAGAAATTGAAAGAAATCCAAGTGTTGAGAAAGATTTTTGAAGTTTGAAGATTGTCACCTTTTTTTTTTTTG
>BEXV01000598.1:80893-92136 GCA_003118195.1 Hemicentrotus pulcherrimus | reverse complement strand
AGAGAGAGGGTGGAGGGGTGAATCCTTAGTGCAGGTTTACACAACAATCTTGAAACTTGAAGTTTTTGTTGCAGTTTAAACTTTTAATCTTGAATAGTGATGGAACGTCCAGGTGCACCCAGAGTTATGAAACTTAAAAGTTTACTCAAAGTTATTAGCCATTATCTTATGAGTAGTGTGATAACTACAAGTCACAAGTCATGGGGGTCCTCACTCTGGTTATGTGCTGCGCAGATGCATTAAAGGGATAGTTGAGTTCTGTTGCAGAGGGCGCTACACAAAAACAAAAAAAAATTGTAACATTTTCAAATTTGAAAAAACATACAATTTAAATGACAAAATCATCTTTGTTTGATCAAAATTGGTTCAGAGACGGCTAAAATATCCATAAATATAATGATTTCTAATATTTGTGTATCACCACAGATATTCAATAATTTGAAAAAAGTTGTTGAAAAAACGAAATACCGGTAGCGCCTTTTACGTTGTATTTCAGCCTATACTGATGTTGCCTTTTTCATTTTGGTTATATTAAGCCCAACCAGCTGGCCCATGTATTGTAATTATTAATTAATTAATTAACGGTCACCATAATTGTTTGAAAGTGGAGCTGAATTGGTAGGATCGTTTTGGCTAATTTCTCCCATTTTGTTTGAACCTTTGTCATTGTTAGTGGATCATGGTTTAGAACTCTGACGTTTCATAAAGTTAAGTTTAAAACAACGGCCTCATGTGAACATAGCTATTGCCCCCTAAAGCACAGGTGGTAGGTATTTTAGACTTTCGATACAGAAATGAACAAGAACTATATGCAGCTTTAGTATGAATCGATGGGACCAAGAACTTCTTGATGGGACAGAAAGAGGGGAATTTCGATGTGAAAACAAGAAGAGAATTGATGTGTTTTTGGCAGTGTGTGACCAGGGAAGAACTCTCATATCCCTGGTGTGACGTTGCATCAGGTGGTCTCGTGAGATAATGTATTGTTTTGAACCCAGCTTTGACTTCACGTTTGTGTAGACATGGAAATGAATTTACCAAATGGGTTGATTCATGGCCAAGGATTTATTTTTAGGTTTTGCATGTCCTGGAAAAGTCACTCCCATAAGTCCTTTTAGTCTATTATATTTGCTTTAACTTTAACTTGGAAGAGAGATTGGTTTAGCTACTGATATTTGCTGTCATCATCATTGAGGAATAAACTTGGTTATTCAATTTTCATTATTTGTAAAGTTATGTTATTGCTCTCCAAGAAATAACAAACTTTTCCTGTTTTGTTGCAAACTCTTTCTGTTTTGTTGCAAACTCTTTCTGTGGACCTCTTTTTAAATTTGGGGAAAAGACAACCATTAACGAGTGAATCACTCAATCCCTGTATATTATGTGGATAAATTGTTAATATTTCTATGCTAGTTATAGAGATCAAGATGTAGTTTTTCTCCTCTTTTTTTACATATGATTTTCAACCAACAGCCACTTGACCAACAGAAAAGTTTAATACCAGAAATCTTACATGTACATTACGAAATGATTGTTCTTGTTTTTAAATGCATTTAGTGATGGTTTTTAGGCATTGATCTGTACTGGCAAAAGTCATGCAATCAACAATAAGAAGATGCTAGATGCTTGAAGTAATCTCAGAAATAGTAATATTCCAATAAGAATATATATACTCCCAATTGCTTCTTTGAAAGCTCAGCACATTCCAAAATGTATCCCAGACATGAGCATTTCTCATGGTTATGTATGAAGGATTTTTTCTTTTTTTTTAAAGAAAGAAATGATAGTTTTGTGTGAAATAATTAGAATAATTTTTTTTAATTGCTTTATCACTGATACGATCATTAACACTGTCAATAAATCAACCCAAAGCACTTTCAATAGCCCTGTGCATTTCCTTTCAACATGAACATAGATTATTATAATGTATTACGTAAAAAATGACAGAAAACCATATGATATTGATAATTTTACCGCATGCTAAGTCTGTCCAAGTGAATGGGAGGGGAGGGGAGGGGTGCAGCCTTTTTTCAGATGATATTTAGTCCATACTCTCTGTTTTTATTCTGCATTTCTGACCTTTGTCATTTATGCAGAGTCACAAGCTACGGTATATTTAAAGGGGACTGTCATAGTTGTAAAACTTAAAGTTTGGGAAACTTCAAAGCTTAATCCACTAACAATAATTTGGGTTTCACACAGCACCAAAGCAATGACTGATTGAAGTTGTAAACTGTATGGTGAGCTAGCATTCTTTGTAACTACAGTATTAAATTCTATATTAGTGCATATAGAGATTCATCCTATTCCCTAGACTCAAGGGGGTAGAATCTAAGTCTTGTGCTTCAGGATTAAACTATAGTGATTCAATTGTTTGTTGTTTCATTAAAGGTAACATCATTGCTGAGCTCACTTCTGTATTATTGTGATTGACATTTTTAAAGTGGAAAACATTGAATGGAGCAATGTTGCAAAATTTCTTTACCTGAATTCTCCTTAAAGGGATCTGGTAACTTTGTGTCAGATTCTAAATTCCGGATTTAGCTCATGCTGCAATGATAATTACAAACCATTAGGTCAGTCAGGAACCCCATGACTTTTACAAACGGATAGCCTGTCTGATTAGCAAGATATTTATGATTGGAATTACAAATTTTGAAAACCGTTCGCCTGACGGTTTTCATTACACTACAGTCTATTGGGGTAAACAGGTATGTTAAAACCGGTCACTCAAAGATTTTTACTTTTTTGAGGCACTTCTTGATCATTTTGAAGTGCACTTTTTTTTAGGGCTTCAATATTACACCATATCACAGACACTGATAACACGTAGGACCATGTATTTCAGATTTGACATTGTTAAACGATCCCTTTTATTGTCAGAGGTCATCTTGAGTTCTTATTCTTTAAAGAGTAAAATTTTCACAGGGACTGAACCACCTAAAAAATATTTCTGTTTATACAGATTTGATAGAAAATATATGAAAGCTTGTAATATTTGCATAAAATGAAATAAATCCAGTTCTGACAAAGCTATTAGTTTGTTTGACTTTGACATAGACAAAGTTGTACCCCTATTGTAAATTATTATTAACGAAAGGATACTTCTCTTTAAAGATAAAGTTGAGTTCTGTTCATGCAATTGCATTGTGATATTAAAGTAGATATTCATTGATTTTAAAATTTAACTTTATTTTCATTATTGCAAAGTTGAAACTTTGATTCGACAATGTTATCAAAATTCAATGCTTGGAAACATTTGAAGTACCGGTAATGATTATTATAAATTACAAAATGCTTAAATACAGCCCCGGCATAGCATCTGAAGAGCTCCCTAAATGCTGCTGAGATGTGTGAGATCACAGGATGGACATGATTTGCACAAGCAGACGATGTCCCATGACATCTTACACATTTTCAGTGCCTGTTTTTTCATCTTCTCTTGGAGTTCTTTCTCTTACTTCACTACTGTCAGGCTAAATGTATAATCTATTGCCTCACTCTAAACCCCGTGCATGGTACAAAAATAAAGGAATCTGTTGCTTGTAAACAATATAAGACGCCATTGCATATTCTGCTGCACACACCGCCGTATGTTCGGCGTTTCAAGAGGGAACAAATGCCGTCCTTAATATCTTTTCGGGGTTTTTCAATTTGAAAGTCAGGTTTCTTTGATTGTTAATTTACCCCTATCCTGTGTATTTACAAACAAAAGATTTTAGTTATCAGAATCGGTTTCATATCCCCTTTTGAACGGTTTGAAATGCAATCACATTTATATGCACTTAACTCATTATAATTTGAGAAATAAGAGCTTTGCAATTGTGTTCGTTCTTTGTGGGATGTCGTCTGCTTGGGCAGTATTGATCCATCATGTGACATCATTAAAACATCATTATTTTTTGGGCGAATCTCTTGTATATCCCAGATGCTATTGAGGTGGTTGTATTTTATTTTTATAAATTACCCGATGATATGTAGTTGACCATTAGCTTACCAGTTTCTAGTGATACATTAGTTCGACATATTTGTGATTTTCTTTGAATTTCCACTTTAATTAAGCTATAAAACAATGTTTCTTGACTAAAATCAACCAATTAGCTATTCCCGTTTGGAAATTATATATCACAACTACATATTCTGAGATTTTCATGGTCGCAGCTACCATTGTACGGCTGTAGGCGCTACTTGAAATTAATCAAAATTTACCGGGAGCACCGGCTATTTTTTCTATTTGATGTTTCTCGAAAGTGTTTTAGGGGCTCAATTTTCTAGTGATTATAATACATCCACAGGGGCATCCAAATATATCAAAATTGTACAGAATCACTATCAACCCAATTTTCAAAATTTCCAAAAACTTTGTATTACCTTTAAAAATTGCTTCTTCACCTTTGTCTACAGTTAGAAGCAAATCATTAAAATAAGAACCAGGGCTGTTTTACCACTATGATCAGTGCGATGTTTAGATTGAGTAGAATGTTGAACTTTATATTCTTGTAGATGAAATCCAACTACTCATTAAACAATTTTCCAGAGGACAAGGTTTGCCTGGCTCCTTTTCCAGGCTGACATTTGACTGTCATTATTTCTCTCCTGTAATTGAGAATATTTTCTGTTAGGGTAAAAATGAGGGGAAGTGCCATCTTGCCCGTCTCCTGGTGACGGATAGTGGGCGAGTTTTGGGCTGCTTCCACTGCTAGAAATCATGTTTAAACATAAAGTGGAGGTCTGGGAGGACACATAATTATAACTATGAATCTGAAAAATATGGAGTGAAAGAAAGATGAAAAAGAGAGAGAGAGATTGCTAGAGAGGGTGAGAGGGCTTTCATCTCCATGTCTGATGTAAGAAAAGATTGTGATGAAAAAGTTCTTATGTCTCTTAGAAATCCTGTGTAGATAAGATGACTCTGTATTTCTGTATTTGGTTGTAAGAATAAGAGTATCCCCTAAAGATGGTATATGAGAAGGTTAGAGGTTCAGGCTTTACATCTCACCTCTAGGGGCGGGGGTGAAAAAATACCGCCCTTTACAGATACCTCAATCAAGTATAAAGGTCAGTAGTCATATTTCAATATTTAGACTTAAGAATGAGAACATTCATGTATATGAACAATTTCTTTCTTCCCTCCTGTCTTCATCTCGCACAAAAAACTCATGAAGTCAAACCCTAGCTTGAATGATTTAGAATACAACAAATACTAGGAAATTCAATGTTAAAGGTCAAGACCAGTATTGGAAACGCCCCAATTTCAAAAAATGAAATGGAAGCTCTCATTACCAATCATGTGAAAGAATATGTTTTGACTAATACATGATGATAACAAAATTGCCGGGAAACCGCCTACTAATTCATATATTTGGTATATTTGTTTCTCTCATGGTCTGTGAGAGATATAGGGTAGTCCCATATACATCTTTCTGTGTATAGTGCTTGTAACTTTTACGAAGAATGGGCCAAATTTCTTATCATTTTGATGATTACAGAACCTTGCAGATGCTAAATGCTAGAGGATCAACCTTTTCTGATCGATTCCACAATGTTTCTTTCACAATGCAATCGCATGACCATAACTGGTCTTTACCTTTAATAGGAAGTTGCTGTAAAGGAAAACAGAGAAGTAGACCATTTAGTCTTGAAAATGATAGAACATGACTGTATATGAATTCAAATCCTTGATTGGATCACAGCTATGCATGTGTAGTGACCGGACTTAGATTTGCAAGCAAAATCATCAGAATTGACTTTTTATGCCATGGGTTTTAAATTGCTGATCAAGTCGCCCTTAAGGGACAATTTGCAGGCCCCAAAAAATGGAAAGATTTAATTCTAACGGCACTTGAAAGACAATACTAATTTAGAACTTTTCTCAAAACGAAAGGGTTTAAAAATGGCTTTTATTAGGAAATTAACGACCATTAGTCGACTTAAGTGATTGCAATCACTTTAGTAATAGTCTGATTTTCAGACCCTTTTACCGAATGGTCCTACGTTTTGTGCTGCACAAAGATTTAATCAGTTTAATTTTGGCCATGACAAATGTTGGGTTATTGATGTACACAAATGCTGTACCTGCTACAGCTCATTTTATGTATGTTATTACCAAAGAAAAACATATGTCAGTCAATCACTAAATAGTGTCTGACAGTGAAGTCTAGAAGGTAAATGGGTTTCCATGCATAATATGAATACTAAGACACTGCTAATGTTTAAATTTCACAGCTAGAACATACATGACATATTCATAATTCCTACAAAGTTCTACAGGATTTGATGTTGGCTGCAAAAGGGACAAAGTATCTTTAAGCCGGGAACTGCATTTGATGACATGGCAGGCATCCGGTATTTGATGTTAGAGGGCAGGGTAAAATCCATCAAAAGTTCAAGACAGTGGAGGATGAGTCAAATGTGATGTCTTCTTTTTAAAAGGCAGGGTAGTTTACTCACATCGCTACCACTGCTGTAATGTATTTTCAATAGCACCATCTTTTGGTGAAGGCGTACATAGAGCGATTTCCAGGTCCTGTACCCATCAAGCTTCATCACGCATGCGTCATCAGTTGATGATGCATTATGGGACATTACTGTTGACACATCAGGATATTGTGAGCAGCAGATGGCAGTACATGTATTCATACAAGTGAAGTAGTATCAGTAGAATACCCTGCCTTTAATATGTAAGTTGAAATGTCAAATGAGGGTATGTTTTTAATGATGTCATAATAATAATAATAATAATAGTAATGCATTTGTATAGCGCATTTTCCATAAAGTTCATGTTCAAATGCGCTTAACTCCTGGCGCTCCCGATTATTACCCTGGCTTTAGCACGGCTGCCATACGGCGCTCTAGCATTTCAAGGAATAAATTCCTACTAGGTACCCATTTACTTCACCTGTAAATGTCTGTTCAACTCTAAATGAACTGTAGCAACATAGACCTAGAAATGATGCTGGTCTGTAGTCATGCTTGGGGTGATGAATCCTATTGGTTTGATGCAACTGTCAAAAAGGACAATACCCCCCCTCCCCCTAATATGACAGAGATTATCCCTCAGTTCAGATATTGAATTTGTCAAGTTTGATTAGGGCGTTTGATAATTAGATTTACCACAATAAGTTGCCATTTACCCTTTTCAAACCAGCACATATCTAAGTTCATTTAGGCTTTAACCGTTAATGGTTCTTTACAGTTTTTGTCAAACCAACAATTGCATAGATTCAGGAATTTGCATTCAGTGAAGTTGTGCATATAAAACTTTAAACTAGTGAGTGTGTGAAAAAAACAAAAAAAACGGCCTAAAAAAACCCTCCATCTGGCAGGTGGAGGGCAATGAGTTGCCCAAAATAAAAGACACAAAAAGAAACTGGTTAGTGTCACACTCTTCTTCAGTGGCCAGATGTGACAGATGTTTCAGATGTTTAAAAATTAAATCTGTTTCTGATGCAGACACACATAATGTGGTCTGCAACTGGCCAGACGGATTTCAAACTATCCTGTTTCTTGAATAATGCGTCTATATTGTTTCTTGTAAACTGCGCATCTGTAGTGATGCTGTGCGTATGTAGCAACAACGCGTTGTTATGTCTGATTGAGTAGATATAGGGCGTGTCCAATCTTGCTCATCCTTCTTGAGCCATAGATGAAATGACGCCTTTACTGCGCATGAGCAAGAAAGTGACACTATCTTGTTCCTCAGCCCACACCAATTTGACCGAGATCATGGAGGAGTAAGTTGTTGGAGAAACCACCACAACCTATTTCTATGGGCCAAAGTTCAATTCTTATTAGAAATGTACATGTACATGTGTATCATTCAAGTAAATAGCTCTGTTGGTAGAACTTCTAACTGTTCTATCCATTTAAACTGCGGTTTCATTTTGGTTTCAATTTTCTTTCTTATTACTTTCTTGTCTTTGCAGGAATCTGAAGATCCTTTGTTTGAAAAAGGAGAAGCGAACACAAACTATGAAGAAATTCAGCTGAGATTGGCCTCATATCTTCAACTCTGCCAACTGCAAACCCAGCTCAAATGAACTCATTATCAAGATGGATATTGCATGGTAAACTATCCTTCACATCATACAGGTGGTTTGTCATTGTCATCATTGCTACCACTGCAATTACTACTGCTACCACCATGACTACCATCGCAACCACCTCTACCACCACCACCACTACAACCACTATTGGTTTTTACTAGCACTGGATTTAGCATATTTTATTGTAAATCGACAAGTACTTTGTCCACTTACCATTTCTGCACTTCATGGCACTCCTTGCAGTTACTTGCCTCACCTACCATCCAAGTATCCTGAGTGAGCTGCCAAAGGCATTACTCCACCAAGTATCAAGTACCGCCACCAGAATCACCACAACCACAACCATATTTATTGTCACTACTATCAACACGAGTGTGATAGCATCTCTTTCATTATCTTGACTTGTTATTTCATTTTTTAAGGGCCAGTCAAAGTCTGGAAGTACTTTGTCATGATTTGTATTTTTATGCCTCCCTTATGAAGTAGCCGGAGGCTTTATGTTTTCGGGTTGTCCGTACGTACGTCCCGTTCTCGTGATCGCATTATCTCAAGAACTGATGGATGGATTACCATCAAACTTAAGACATGTATGTATCTTGCAGAGCCAATGAAGTGAGTAGATTCTGGGGTCATGAGTTCAAAAATCAAAAGGTCATATGTGTATATGAGAAATAGCTTGAATTCACGATATTCTGAGAACCTGTTATGGGATTACAAATTAACAGTCGAACTTAAATTTGAAAAATTGCTTCTGTTTTGGTTTGTAAAATTGCTCTATGACAGAGGCATCATTTTCGACTGCGTGCAGTCAAAGTTCCATCTAGGCGTAGGATATCTTTGTATAGCGATATGTCTTAGTCACACCGCTAGACCGTCTCCAAACTGATTCCAAACCGACCAATTTGTATCCATTGGAGGTAATTCCTCGTTCAATGCATTGCTTTGTGATGATTTACATTTACCTAAAATGTAATTAAATTATAATAATATAGTTGGTAGAATTAAGGAATCAATCAGATCAGTTTTCCCATTTTTCATCATTCAGTTAATAATGGTCTGTTTTCACTCAAATTTTCAGATTATCTTTAATTGTATATCTAGCATTAAAATCACTTCCTAAAACAAAGTCCTTTTAAGATGAGAAGATACATTTTCTCTTGGTTTATACATTACTGAAAGCTCATTTTATTTTATATTAAATCAATGTGTTTGACCTTTATGACTAAGTCCTCAAACAGTATTACTGCATTCTGTTCATTTTTGTATCTCTGCTTTAAGAATAATGTATTAGTATACCGTAATGAATGGAAACTGAATCTGGATAGAGCATTTTGAAAGCTGTACAGTACCTGTTCATATTGGGTTTCTATTTTATTATATAGATAAATGCATGTTTTCCTTTCTTTTTTTAATTATCTAAGTGCACTGTAACATAAAGGATGATAATTACCTTAGAGGTAGCCTAGATTGTTTATTCCTTGTTTAGTTTTCTTTCAATTTTTTTTCCAACTATTGTCCTGTTTGAAGAATTATAAAGTTTGTATAGTATGGTATACACCCATGATATGACATAGTAACATATATTAAAAGGCAAAACATCCTAAGAGCAAAATCCCCTCAACAAAAATATTTAATATTAATTAATTTACCCTGCTGTTCTATCTAGAAATTGTGTTATCATACCTAAATTGCTTTAATGTTCATATCCATCAATAAGTGATGCAAAGGTTGTTGAAATTTGAAGACTTTTGAATCATGTTCCGTTCACCATGCATGGCTCTCACAATTTTGACATGATACATATAGAAATGTAGCATGATCTCAGGTTTTCTGTGAAATTACCCTCATTAGTCTATCATAACTTCATATATGTCATTTTTATACACTTTGTAAATTGTTCATTTTCCTTTTCTGCCTCTTACTGTCTTGTGTATATATTTCAGGCAGTAGCCTATAGGCTTAAAAGTTAGTTTTTACATTCTTTCTCTCGTTATTTTCAATAAATAAAGTGTGATTTAAAAAAATGATTGTATGAATTACTGAATGTGCCAAACTGGAGACGCATTTAAAATTGTGCAACCAAACAATCTCATAGACCTTTTGTATATCCCATAAAAATGATGTTCAGATTAAGTAATACATCATTGTAATGTAAGGTGATGGGCAAGGCTTTTGGCACTTTTTATAGGTTGATTTTGCCTAAGTCTCTTGCAATCATGTTAAATGTTTAAAATCATTTTTGATTTGTATGTACTATGATATCATTTTGCATCAGAATCATGGGACAGTGAACAAGACTAATGGAACTAATGTGATTTTTTTTGTATACAATCATCATGGTTTATTAGTTGTTTTTCCCCAACACTTGCTTCATTGGAGACTACTCCATTGATATGGTTTGTTTGTCTACACACTCATCACGATTTCCCCCCTAATGAGACTCATGTTGCCATAGCAACAGAAACCATTCCTAGTTTCTAGTTTCCATTTAATCTTGATGTATAACTGTTTGATAAGTAATATATTCATCTAATGACTTTTACCACACACTCACAAATTAAGATAAGAAATCTGTGAAAAAATAAATAATAAAGTGAAAAACACAACATCAGAGTTATTGTTGTTATTGTTTTTTCTTTTCTTTTCAATATCGATATCTGTAATTATTCATTTAAAAAGGCCTGAATTATTTTAGTGGTGCAAATATATTCAGGTAAGCATAATTATACCTCCCAAATTAAATAAGGATTGCTTCTCCTTCTTTACAAAATATTGTGTCATGAATTTAGTTGTTTATAATGTATTATACTAATTTGTTCTGAGGTCATAGTGTTTTATAAAGTAATGAGAACAAAAACGAATTTCTTACATTTGGAGATGGGCATAACCTTTTTTTTTTATAAAAATGTTAAATGTAGGAGCTTGAAATATTATCACTTCTTCTATTGTTAATATGTTTTTTTTTTATTGTTGTTACTGTTACTATCTATATATTAATACCACTAAACGACGCGAGGGTCCAAAACGGTTCATTAAAAACGTCTTTCCTCGACCGCGCCCGCCTCCGTCGTGGCGCGGGAACGTCGACACAATTCCACGAGGCATGTCTCCCGTGACCCGCGTGCCACGTTGACCCCGCGATCGATGTCCATGTCATTAAAGGCGGTTCTGGGGTTCCGGGTAGGACGGGCGGATGAG
>BEXV01000598.1:0-12771 GCA_003118195.1 Hemicentrotus pulcherrimus | reverse complement strand
TCTAACTAATCATCATTTAAATTCCAGGATGTCCGCACACAAAAGAAAGTAATCCTGAAACTCTACAGCAAAATGTCCTGCAGGCATGAAATGGAAAGGTCTCTTTTCGCGCGAGGTCATGTTAAGCCCCGCCCAGTTAGTTACACTAGTTAGACTAGTTCCGTCCACACACAAAATGTCCGTGATTAGGCATGATTCTTTATTGAGTTTCAGTTCGAAACGATGCCCAAACCTGCATTTTCGTTAGACTAGTTTCGTTATACGACGTATCGTTAATGAGCGTCCTCACCTACATATTACATCGTAAAACTATCGCGAAACGGTATCACTATCGCGAAACGGTATAGCTAATCACGGCTCATCACGGAAAATGTTGTGTGTGGACAGGGGGCCAGACTAACCAGGGAGAAATTCACAAATAACCAAAAGTACCACACACAAAATGAAGTATCCCAAAACTCTATGAAGAAACATTGTTATAAAGAATCATTGTATCGTGAACCGGGCACCCACACACACAAGAACAAGTACCCAAATCTCTACAGCGAAACGTTGTATATGTGCGCAGTTTGCTACTGCAGTCATGAAACGGAAGCGGAAATGAGAGGTCATGTCTGCTTTCTCGTGCTGTCATGTTAAGCCCCGCCCAGTTATAACATTCTAGTTCGACCATACGTCCACACACAAAACATTCTGTGATTCTTTATCGAGCTCTAGTTCGAAACGATGCTCAGACCTTAGTTTCGTTATACAACATTTCTTTATACGACGTATTGCTAGTAAGCGTACACACACACAATTTCATTGTATGGCTATCCTGAAACGGTGCAACTACCGTAATTAACGTTGTATTAACCGCACTTTTTTGTCACCAAAATAAATTCAAAGTCGGGGGTGCGTCTTATACACGGTTTTATGCCCCTCCACCTGGCGCTATGCCTGGCAATGTCTCCCAGCTCAGTAATCGGTGTGTTGACTCACCACTCGGAAACTTGAACAACACTCAAATTTGTATGTCATCTTGGTTTGAAAGTTATCTTTCTGATAGGTCTCGATATGTAGTTTATAATAATAATTTCTCCAATTTTTCTTCTATTACACATGGCGTATCACAAGGTTCTATCCTAGGTCCTCTACTGTTTTTTAATTTACATAAATGATCTAGCACATTCAACTGCACCTCACAGTTAAATGAAAGGCCTTCCCGCATGGGTTTTTTAACACGGACGTGGCTTGCTGAAAGTTTTTAAAATTTTTTAAGGGCGAAAAAATGGGTGTGGTAAATACATGAGGGTGGTTCATACAACGTTAATTACGGTAAACCGTTTTGGGATAGCTATACAATGAATTTTGTGTGTTTGGACACGGGTAATTAGATTGACCCATTAAAATCTTTATACGCCCATTTAAATTGCACACCTTTTTGGCTGAAAAAACAAAAAAAATTCCCAACTACCATTTACATTACTGGAAAAAACACTTTGATAATGCTGTTTTGGGGATAAATTGTGCTCATGCACTGCTCTGCATGTGTTTGCACTGAAGCAAGCAGAGTAACATGACTGAAAAAAAATATTAGGTTTGTATGTCTTGTTTATGGGTCATAGCTTAGCCTAGCAACTACCACAAAAAACAAACAATAATCGAGAAAAAACAATATTGTTAGCTTGCAGTGTAAAATGTTGTTCATAATCTCATCTGCAAAAACATTTTCATGATTAAATATTTTGTTAATATCATCAGTCATCGTCATTATAGTAGTGTTTGAACAATCAGCTAAAGGTAAAGTCCTCCATATACACGTATCCAGTCTGCATTATTTGACTCATTGGAGCATTTGAGATGACCCCACTTATTACAAACACACAAAATGGCTTGTTGGTTATTTCTCACTGATTTCTAATACAAATTACAAGGATATTTGGGAGGCATAAAATTAACCTTTCTATACTGTTTCTAGAATGTTTCTTCCACAGTACTCAACTTGACCAAAATGTGTTTAGAAATTAATAAAAAACTAGATAAAGTGATAAAATTTTGCATTTTTCTCACTCTAGGTATTGCTAAAATTACAATATTGCTGATACTGATGCTTTAAATCAACATCCAAAGTGAGATATTTCACAGTATTTTGATAATAGTTGTAATGCAGCAGAATGCTCTATCCAGTATTATTTTATGCAAATTTCCAAATGGCATGAAAATAATGTAATTGCGAATTACTGCTAAATGTAATAATCGTAAACCTCACAGATTTTATATATAACCACTGGTTTCATTTGAATGATAACTGACCTCTAGCTGGTGAGTGAAAGAAAACACATACAAATATACAACTCTCAGAAAAAGGAGATAAAAAGAGAGAGAAAGAGAAAGAGAAAGAGTGACAAATATATTGTTGGCTACCTGCAAGAAGACTGTTACTGCCATAGAATACATACATGTAGCCCTTACAGCCACCTTGTTCGATTTAGTCATCAGGTTTATCCTACTTCTTTAATATTGCGCATGCAAGTCAATAAATACAGGAGTTGGGAATTGACATCCTGTATGGTGACACAATGCACAATACAGTAATTAAACATCACTCATTGGCTGATTATTCTAAACCAATAATAAATATCTGACCAGTAGTAAACATCCAATCTACAGGTATGATGGGTATAAACAGATACAGATGGGCAGGAGAATTGAATGAGATCCAAAGTATCAGGTCTTATAGATAACATCTCTATTCTTTAATATTCTTTCATAAAGTATAGCCTTACATGTTTATTGATTCTGAGATTCTCCTTTTTAAAGGGACTTGGTAACACTGTTAAGATGAGAGATAGTGGTGCTAAGGTAGTGACTTCAATGCTAGATGTACAGTTAAAGATAATCTGAAAATTTGAGTGAAAACGGACCATTATTCATGGTACAAATAGGGATAAACTGAACTGATTGATTCCTTAATTCTCCCAACTATATTATTAGGTGGTCTGTCAACGACAGATCACCTATTGTTTTCGTCAGAATTTTCTTTCTTTCTTATTTATCATTAGGTGGTCTATCGTAGACAGATCACCTATTGTTTTCGTCAGAATTTTCTTTCTTTTGTATTCTTATTATTATTCTTTTTTTTTTTCTACCCATTTCTTGTTCCAAGGGTAACTCACGATCAGTTGTGTTAATTTCTTTTAATTTTGGCACAGTTATAGGTCATTGTCATGAGACGTGACAGGAACATTTTCAAGGTCATCAAATTGTTGCGACGTCATCCAGACGCCATTTTGTGAAATCACATTATCCATCATATCTTCATGACGCGTCATCAAAGGTCATTCATATTCATATCACATATACTTCAGGTCATGTCATCAAAGGTCACATAGAGGTCATGTGCGCGTCAAAATTTTGAATTGCTCAAAATCACCTATCAAACGAGAGTACGAATCAGGTCATTTTAAGCATTTCAAAATTTTCTGTCCGTATAATTTGGATTCCTCTTACCGTAATTGACAATTTACATTAATTTCAGTCACTCTTGATCTTTTATAAGGCCGTGAGCATGCGTCAAAGTTCAAAATCCGCGTGTGCTGCTATGGGCAATATAATGCAAATTTGATAAAAAACATGCCATTTTAAAAATCGAATAGCTCTTCAGATAGTCCATCAACCCTCAATTTTTATATCATGGTTTGAAAAAGCATGAGTTTGAGATATGATTTCATACCACCCTGACTCGTACAAAGTGAAACAAAGTCTTCATATTAGCATCTAAACTCAAAAAAATGTATTTTGTTGATGTAGTAGTAGTAGTAGTAGACTTTATTGGATAACTTGTTTAGCACAGGGCTAATCTGCCACAAGGTCCATATTTTGTTGATGACGTCATTTTTGTCTTTGTTTAATTGAGATTTTCTCGCTTAATGGTAATCAATTTTCTCCCAGATTTTGATTTGTTGTAGCTGAGATAATTATCTACCAAAAATATGTTTTTTTATTTTTCATTTAGATGACGTCATCATAGGAAAATATTTGATTAAAGGCGACAATGCATAATTTGTCATATTTGCGTGTTATGTCTACGAATCTACATGACAATGTGCTTTGACCAGTATCTCGGTTGTTATTCAACCGTTTTCTCCCAAATTGTAGTATGTTGTAGTTGAGACTAAATGTTATCTAAATCATCCCTCATTTTTCTGATAAAATGTCGGAATCACGCTCATGATCATCTTCTTCTTCATTATCTTAATGAAGATAATCATCCTCATCAACATCATCATGATCATGATCATCATTAACATTATCGTTATTATCATCTAACATTATCATTATCTTCATCATCATCACTATTACTAACATGATCATCCTCATTTTCATAATGATCATCATTGCTCAAATCTATCATAGTGAAGACAGACCACCTAATTCGTCCCCATGACGAATTTAATTTCTAGTTTATTTATTTATGTATTTTTATTTATTTCCTACACTTTTTTGTGCCTAGGATAACTCAAGTTTGGTTTAGTCAATTTCATTCAATTAAGGCACAGTCATAGGTCATTGTCATGAGACGTGACAGGAACATTTTCAAGGTCATCAAGTCTTCATGACGTCATCCAGGCGCCATTTTTTGTTTGTACTTTCAACTTATCATCATATCTTCATAACAGAAAGTTATTTCTTATTCATATTTATCATGATTATGGTCAATATCTGTTTGGTTGATTTCAGGTCAAGAAAAAATTCACGCGAATGCGTACATCCGTAAAATTTCAAAATGCTCGAAATCGTCTCAAATTCATTTTGCATACGTTTCAGCCCATTTTTAAGCATTTCCACAAACTAAAACGCGCACACGCGCACGAGCGCGCGTTTTTCGTGCGTCCTGGCATTTTGCAACATAGACTCGCCAATTTCTTTCTGATACCTTGTTCACCTTTTTCTGACCATTTTTTTTTCTGACACATATACTTCTGGTCAAGGGTCAACAGGTCATGTCAACAAAGGTCCTGACGCAGGCAAATGCGTGGGTCAAAATTAAAAATTTTTTAAAAAATGCTCAAAATTACTTAACTATAAAACTAGAGTACGAATCAAGTCATTTTAAGCATTTGAAAAATTTGTTCGCACACACTTACGCGTGCGCGTTTCCGTGCATACTCGCGCGTACTGGCATTTTTCAACATAGAATCGCTGAATTTTCTCCGTCATCATATTTGACACATTGTTCAAAGCATTTTGATACATTGTTCACCTTCTTCTGACCATTAATAACGGAATGAGCGTCCATTTAAGTTACATGTCCGTGCGTGCGAGCTCTGGTAATATATGGGCAAAAACATGCCTATACAAAATCCATTGTAGCTCTTTACGATGCAAGGTGACCCCAATTTTTTTGTCATATTTTGATAAAGTATAAATCCTAGATATGATTTCATGTCTCAGTTGACCCTCAATTAACTCATGACCTCATTTTAATGGCCTCCGAACTCAAAATTTCAATTTGCAAATTATGACGTCAGCATATTTACAGAAAATTGATTGTATCTCTGTACATATTGATCGATTTACTTCCAAATCTACTATGTTTTAGCTGAGAAAATTCTCTACAAATATTATCTCCACGAATTTTCATTTTGACGAAAGCATCATGGCATATTTTTGTGATTTAAGGAGGCATTTCAAATGTTCAAATTTTTCGTGTATTCTCTGAGGGACATGACTTTTTCTCAAAACTGGATTGTTCATTCCCAGTCTTTTGCGAGCAATATCTCCGTCGTTTTAGCTTCGTTTTTGCTGAGCTTTGAGTATGTTGTAGCTGAGCCAATAAGCTATCATTAGTGTGAGAGACGTAGTGTAAATATTAATAGTTCATTTTCAACTCTGTATTTTGATATCATGTGTTTTCTGCCAAATAAAAAAAAAAATAAATAAATAAAGTTGCCGGAACAATGTTACCAAGTCACTTTAATGAAAATAATAAGCTTTAGAACTTATCCATCATGCCATTTATAGAACTGTCATTTGCAGTTTTTATGACCTTCTCCCATTTCTTTTTACATCTCTCTTTTTTTCGGGGTCATAAATCCTTGTCAACAGGTTTCCAAATAATATCAATAAGACATGAGCAAATTCATAATTCTTTTTCTGGTGCAGTCATTAGCCCAAATAGATTTAAACCCTGAAAGATTATGACAAGCTATAGCACTAAAAAAAAAAAGAAATGACTATTTGTTTTTCCACATGTAGAAGAAATCATATGACCAGGGGCCTGTATTATAAAGACTTGAAAGGTCTTTATAACTTGTTATTCAAACTTTCGCATATCATATTTTTTTTGCTTTCATGCAAATGAAATTATCACAAGGGTTAAATTGCCCTTTAAAATTAATCGCAACTTAAAGGGATAGTTGAGTTCTGTTTTCAGACCGCAAATGCTTTCAAAGTGCATAGTTATTGCTCTTATTCTTATCTATGACATTTCTAGTGCCCTCTTAGAACCTACAATTGCTATGAAGGTAATTTTAGACCCCAAAATGTGTGAAATTTAGCCAATACGATCATACCATTTCAGCTCCACTTTCAAAAAAACATGGTTACCGTTACTGGTAATGAATTATTTAATTAAAAATAACAATACATGGGCCGGCTAGTTGTGCATAATATAAGCAACACGAAAATGCAAACTGTAAAGCCAACATCAACATTGGCTGAAATTCGACGTAAAATGCGTTATTTCGTTTTTTCAACATTTTTTTTCATATTTTTCAAAATATCATATATTTGTGGTGGTACACAAGTACCGGTATTAGAAATCGTTATATTTCAGCCATCTCTGAACCAATTTTGATCAAACAAAGATGATTTTGTCATTTAAATATTATGATCTTTCAAATTTGACACTCAGTTTTTCATTAGCTCAAAAAAAATCATTTTGTGTAGCGCCCTCTGCAACAGAACTTAACTATCCCTTTAAAGAGATAGGAGTTGCAATTAATTTCAATTTGCGTTTGATTAGAATCCATCAGCACTCTTTATAAGACGTGGCCCAGAGAGGACAGATGAAGATCTGCTAGACCCTGACATAACAATCTTGCAATGCTGATATTGAAAAATGAATTCAAAGAATCATCAAAATGTCTTTATTATAAATAAATATTACTTGCCACTAGTGGCTGAGAATGTTCAAGCCATATAACAAGGAATCTTTTATGTTCAATGAATATTTGGTGTTGGCAGTAGCATTTTCAGCAAGCATTAACAGTTTATATACTTTCTGGTCGAACAACCAACTGATTGGAGAAAATAATACAAAGAGATATTTATATGATTTCTCTTGAGAGCTCCTTTTCAGAACTTGTAAAATAACCACTAAACATGATTAATATGCATAGAAATAAACAACAATGAAAAACAAACAACCAAAACAACAACAAAAAGGTAAGATTGGTGTTATCAAACTGTAATTCTATCATTATAAATAATATTTTTATATATACATTTATATATGAGAAAGAGCACTTTGCAATAATTATTTGCATGGCTACACCATTTTCAAGCTAGGAATACTGCACTCAAAAAATTAAAATCTCCATTTATTGATGCAAGAGGTAAATTCTTTTTTAACAATTCATTTCAATAAATATCTAAATACCAAATTCTTTTTCAATAAAAAATGATAAATCTACAAGAAACTAGATGGAACTTTTCGACTGCGCACAGTCGAAAATGATGCCTCCGTCATAGAGCAATTTTACAAACTAAAACAGAAGAAATTTTTCAAATTCAAGTTCATTTGTAATCCATTAACAGGTTTTCTGAATTTCGTGATTACAAGCAATTTCTCATATACATATATGACCCTTTGATATTTGACCTCATGACCCTAAAATCTACTCAGTTCATTGGCTTTGCAAGATGTCCAGAGTTAAATAGTAATCCATCTGTCAGTTCTAATGATAATGCATTCACAAGCTATTTTTGCACACATAATGAGCTAATGACCTTTGACATTTGACCTCATGACCCAAGAATCTACTCAGTTCATTGGCTCTGCAAGAAACATACATGATCTAAGTTTGGCAGGAATCCATCACTCTGTTCTAAAAATAATGTGATCACAAGCTATTTTTGCATACATAATGAGCCGCATGACCTTTGACTTTGAGCTCATGACCCCAAAATGTAATCATTTCATCGGCTCTGCAAGTAACATACATGACCAAAGTTTGGCAGGAATCGATCAATCGGTTCTTGAGATAACACGATCACAAGCTGTTTTTGCAAACATAATGAGCCCTGTGACCTTTGACCTTAGACCTTGTGACCCCAAAATCTAATCAGTTCATTGGCTCTGCAAGATACATAAATGACCAAAGTTTAGCAGGAATCCATCGATCGGTTATTGAGATAACGCGATCACGAGCTGTTTTTGCATACATTATAAGCCCTGTGACCTTTGACCTTGTGACCCCAAAATTTACTCAGTTCATCAACTCTGCAAGATACATACATGACCAAAGTTTGGAAGGAATCCATCAATCGGTTCTTGAGATAACGCGATCACATGCTGTTTTTGCATACATAATGAGCACTGTGACCTTTGACCTTGTGACCCCAAAATATAATCAGTTCATCGACTCTGCAAGATACATACATGACCAAAGTTGGCAGGAATCCATCAATCGGTTCTTCAGATAACGCGATCACAAGAACGGGACGTACGGACGTACGTACGTACGGACGGACGGACAACCCGAAAACATAATGCCTCCGGCTACTTCGTAACGGAGGCATAAAAATACTGATAGCAAATAACACAAAATCAATGAGTCTTGTCATAAACATAAAAAAATACAGAAAGAAAAAAACTTGTCAAAATATTTGAACATGGATTACAACACAGCACTGATCTATACTTCATTGTTCAGTGGAATGCAACACAAATTTTGTTTGCATAATTATTATAAAATTTGATTCTATACAAATCTCAACCTCTTTCTCAAATAAAGTGTCAAGGAAATAACAAGGTAGAAAAAAACTGGTTGGAAACTTTGCTATTCTTCTGCATGACTTAAACATGCAATCCTTATTTGACAGCTTTCAGTATTGATCATCAAACCCCAGCAATTCTTATTTTCTTTTTCATACTTGTTGAGTTTGGTTGACTGCTCATCTTATGTGATTGCACTTTTCTTCTTGATGACAGCTTTGTCAAGAATAATGTCTGGATCATTTTGCATGCTGCTGCTGCTGTCGAAATATGCCATGACAATTTGCTTTGTCTGATTAACCAAATCCATGACAATGTTAATATATATTCAATGTCAAGTCATGCAAATAAAGAATGTTAAAACCATATGAAGTCCATGATACATGTACATGTATATCTAAACTTCTTTACTGAGACATGAACCGACTGCATGAAACAGGGTGGCTAAGGAAAGAAATAGGAACTAAAGAAAAATAAAACTGGACCAATTCTTCAATTATTTCACTATCAAATTAATCATGCTTTGACTCATAATATCAAATTATTACCCTTTGATTCCTTAAGTTCAAAATTATCACCTTGTTCCGCTTATGGATATGAATTCTAGTAAGATTTTGTTGGAAATAGTGAAAAGCTCTGATCTGAAATTGGGCACTGAATAATCAGCCAAAAGATGTACACACAAAAGTAGGAATGAATCATAAGGGTGTGTGAATTAGTTATTCATTGTTACTCATAAACAAATGTTACACCCCCATACCTGATCATTTTCTATATAAAAAAAGAAAAGAAATCTTTCTAGTTCATCAACTTTGTATTTTGAGGATTAGGTATACCATTCGCAAATGCTATGAACTGTAAGGATTTTGTGATTATATAGAGCTAGGAGAACATTCAAATCTCTCTCTTTTTCTCCCCCATTCTCTTCTTTACGCTTATTTTGTTTTTACTCTTTTCTCTCTCTCTTCCTACTTGTGTTATCTTAAAAGTATCATTAATTGTAAGCACTATAAAATGTGAAGTATTGCAATATCAAATTAATAAATGATTTATAGAATTGTGATATTCTGTCAAGAATGGAAAAAATTGTTTTACCTTGTATGTATATCACAATCTTATCAAACGGAATAGTTATAAAAAAAGACATTCTATGTCATCCTGTATTACAAGCCATTACAAATTCAATACTTCATCAATTTGATAAATGCTGATATAGGGAACCGTGAAAGTATCTTATATCAGTTAATATAGCATATTATTGATTTGTAGATTCTTTATTAAAATTTCTATATTATTCTTCATTCAAAGTAGAAAATTATCTTGAAATGTCATTTCTATACGCTTATCAAACACATGAGTGGGTGCAATAGATCCTGTTTCATGATAATTTCCAACCCCAAACGCACCACCCAGTTCTGACTATCACACATCTGTGAACACTTAGGATTCTTTTCCATGAATGTTTTCCATTTAACATTACTTCAAATAGAGTGACTGAACAATTTTGTATCCTGAATTCCTGATTATATCTTGACTGAATTGAAATGATTATGAGTCTTTGAGGTCAATTATGTTGCACCCATATCATAATCTTCCTCTTATTGTATTTCATCTTCTTTGGGGAAAGGGAAGCGAGGACGGGGAAGGATTTCTGATCATCTGTTTTGATAAGCAATTTACTGTTAAAACCTGACTTTTGAGGAGTGTAATTGCAAGGGTGTGTAACATATTCATCATTCTTTTCTCCCTTCTTTGAGGCATATTAGTATCACTACACTAATACAGATTATTCTAATAATTATGTGAAAGGTTGGAGTCATGTTCCTATTTTTGTTTCACACTGATAATCATCTCTCATGATTGATATACTGATATCGTATTCATTTGTATCAATGATGTTGTTGCTTGAAGCTTTATTAGCTTAGTCAGTTACTCATTATCTTTTGTTTGGGTCATATTTTGAGAATTCATATAAGTTTCACTTTGTCTATTATGACTCAAGGATTTTTTCCTAATGAAGAAGGTCTACATTCTCGAAAAGCCAGATTGGTATTATGGGAAATATATAAAACAATTATGAAATAAAAAATAAAAAATGCATATTCCAAGACTTGTGTAAAACATTTCAGAAAAATTCAAAGTTTTTCTTCTGTAGATGAATCAGTGATATATGACTCTAAGATTTTGGTTAAACATATCACTATATCACAAAATGTAATGTATCAAATTGAAAAAACAATAATGAAGAATCATGAAAATACAGTTATTTTCATCTCTCTCTCTCTCTCTCTCTCTCTCCATCAAAACATTCTGATGCACTTGTACACTCTCGTATAATTTACAAGAGAGCAGACCAAAATCTTCATAGCACAGGGTGAGAGGGGGAAAAAAGGCCTCAAAAAGCTGGAAACCCAAATACCACAACATGAGTTCTCACAATATTTACAGGTGATTAGTCAACTTATGAAGGAGAGCCAGAGGGGGCAGACGAAAAGGAAAGATGGAAGAGAAAGATAGGTAGATAAAGAAAATAAGAGAGAAAGGAAAGAAGTGAGGGAAAGAGTTAACAAGAGTTCCTATTCCATTTCTCTCTCAGGGGAGAGAAAGAGAGAGAGAGAGAGAGAGAGAGAGAGAGAGAGACCAAAGGTGGAACCAGAAAGAGCGAGCAAAATACAACAAAAAGGTTTAAAGAAATAATAACAATAAAGGTATGATTTATGAATAGAGTTTCTGCGGTTTTTGTAGCGAGAAAATTTCCATAGAAAATCAAGCAGGCGAAACGTGTTTATTGGGAGTCATTGAATCAGAATGAAATGGAATAGTTGAGATGGAATAGTGGAATAGAACAGATCATTGGCACCCTGTTTCATCACATCATCTTAAAGGGAACATCTTGTCTATATAACATTATATCAATTCGAAAAAAGTTTTGAAAATTAGATGTACCGGTAATGGTTTACATAACAGGATGGTTGTGTGAAAAGAAGAAGATTAGTGGGTATTTGATATGAAAAGAAAATTGGCAGTGAAGCAGAAAGATACTGAAAGCAGGAGAAAATATTATATATTTAAGTTACGGAAAATAATAAGAATTTGAAAAATATGACAGAAATCATTTTTTTTGGGTATATCTACTGCTTTATCTTTCATTACTTTTAAAGTAAGAATTGTTTCAGGTTCCTCCCTGAAATGGTGACTTGGGTGTGTATTAAAGCATTTCTATTTTTCCTATCAATAAAGTCATACAGAAGTGCTGAAAAAGCTGAAAAAGCAAGTACAGCAAGTACCAGTGTATCTCTTTAAATATTTTAAGCAGACAATTTGCTGAGTTCATTCAGGAATGAAATGGAAATAGAGGGTTCACTGCTTTTAAAGTGAATAACCAGCATGAATAGAGCACCGTAACAAACAACGTGTGAGCTTTATTTCATTTCAACTTTTCAAGAAAAAAAACAGGTAGAAATAAACAATATAATAAATCTGTGGTTTCAGACTTGCCTAGTAAGCAAGTGTTTTCTCCCTCATATTTCCTTCTTTCGACAGGAAATCACAAAATGATGATTGCTTCTTCAAACTTTCAGAGAAGCGGTCTGATGTTTTTTTACAGCGGGGGCAATCACAGTCCATTTACTTTTCACGCTCCTAAGTACAATTGACACAGAATTTTAGACACTTGCGTGTTTACCATCTACGACATGGCGGAATAGCGATGCATGTTTTGAGAATCTTCCTTTGGTTTTCTTGTTAGAAGGGGTGGAAGGAAGGAAAGAAAGAAGGAAGGAAGGAAG
>BEXV01000597.1:280420-299006 GCA_003118195.1 Hemicentrotus pulcherrimus | reverse complement strand
CTCTCTCTCTCTTTATCTTTTGAGGGGCGTTTTGTTTGGTTTGCTTCTGTATGTGATTTTTTGTATAAATGGATGAGGTTTTTTTTCTTCTCAATTTTGAATAACATTCAGGACAGCTGCCTTTGCATAAAACATGACTATAGAGTGCCAGATCTTGGTGTAAAACATACCAAAAATTGAGGACAAAATTATAAAATCATGAGCACATTGGTATCAAGCTGCAAGGTCATTTTCATTTTATTGATTAGGGTCAAATCAACATGAGAGGACTAGTAACAATTCCAACAGGTCTTGAAATACAGAATCTACATGTACACATGTATGTATACACAAACACTGATTGAATGCGGGTGATTTTACTGGAAGCAAATTATTGGTCAACAATCCATAACAAAAGATCACTATTTTGCATCACTCTCCCAATATATGTTTCTGACTGTACAATAAATGCTTTGACAAATATAAAGATACATGTATGTAAACTGATACATAGAGCACACTATGAAAGCACTTGAACAACTAAATTCAGTCTCACAATAATAATAGTAGGTTGCAATCAGGAATATATATCGTCCATTCACACCAAATAAAAGCCATACAGACATTCATACATTCATACACATTCTAATAATAAATATGATCTGGATTCTCAATGAATATTTTCAAGAAGCCCATCCACATTCAAACGTAATCTGGAGCACTGGTAATGTTGGAAAAAGTTGCTTTCACTGAATGTTCATGATTATAATTTAATGATATCCACCATATACTTGTATAGGTAGAAAAAATGTTTTATACATATGGATATCAACTTGCAGTCCCGACCAAATGCATAACATTATGCAAAATCATGTGTGTATATCATGTGAGTTACCTTTTGTACTGAATTTCATTTCCAGCATATCATTAACCTGTTTATGTTTTGTTGGTTCAAGCAACCCATAAAATCTATAATGAATAATTTGGAATTACTTCCAGCCAGCTGGGATTTCCCATCCTGGGGGAGGGGTGGGGGGNGGGGGGGTTAGCTATTTGAGGTGAGGATTAAGTACTCATGCACTGGAGTTGCTATAGTCATTGGTAGATGCTGTAAGGTAACTAAGATTATACATGTGTACATGCAAGTAGTTTGTTTATACAATTGGCTATGGACTGATAATATCAATATCTATTGCTTGTTACATATATGTTTCGACATGGAATTGGGGGGCGGGGGTTTGGGGGCTACTGACTGCATTGAACAAAATCAGCAAGGCAATTTGGAGCTTGCACGTTGCATGGTCTTTTCAGGTAAGCATAGTCGAGAGAAAAAACAGAATTATCAGAATAATACATAGAAGATAATGAAAGGTGCTTCAGTTTGTATGCTTTCAAGGAAAACGAGAAGAGAATAGCTGGATTTAAAAATGAAGGGAGAAGAACTAGAGGTAAGAAAGTGTGGGAATCAGATTTCATAGGAAACATTTTGAATGCAAAAAAAAACAGCTTTATGAACTTGATGCACACAAAGGGCCAAGAATGGCCAAGGGACCAAATATCAGATAAAGGAAGAGCTACTGGTATGCAATGAGCACAACAAAATACGATAATATCGACAGAGAAGAGGTAAAAACAGATGAAAAGGGAGAAAGGGAAGGACTGGAAAGAGTGACCTAAGAATTCAAATGAAATACACTGTGCATGTACTTTGGTAGAGAGGGTAATGAAAACAGCTAGAGAGGAATAAGACTTCTACACATAAACATGTGGGCATGAAGGTAGAGAGAACAGAGAAAAGAAAACAGACATTAGTGAGATAATGAGAACGACGATGAACAGTAGGGTTAAGTCAAAGCAAAATAACAACAATAGAGAGAGAGAGAGAGAGGGAGAGGGGTTGGGGGAGAGGGTGACACACTGCAGGAGGGAGAGTGCTATAGAAAGAAAAAGGGACTGCAAAAGAGAGAGAGAGAGAGAGAAAGAGGGGAGGGGGAGAAAGACGGAGAATGAGCGAATGCATAAGAAAAACAGCACAAGAGAGGGAGAGAGAAACTCTAAAAAGCATAAGAAAAGATGAGGTAAAGAGAAAGAGAAAAATAAAGGGAGAGAGAGAGAGAGAGAGAGGCAACGATAAACTAGCTGGGTAAGACCATGAAGTACAAGATCTAGACCAATACAGGTACCTTGTCCTTCAGATGAGTTGCCTCTGCCTGTTAGTTTGTCAAGAACGTTTCCATGGTTACCTAATGGATTGGTTAGTAAAGGAGGAGTGACATACAAGATTACACCAAAAACTTGGAATGAAATGATCCTTTGTACATGTTCACTTTAACTACTCCTGTGAAAAATGAATTTCTTGCTTTCAGAACATAAAATTTCAATAATTCATGGTTACAAAAATTACATGTAGATGCACTACCGGTACTCATTATTGATAGTGACGGTCAATCTCTTTCTCACGACTATGACATTCCCTACTAAACCTACACAGTAACACTGTATATTCTTGCTTGTGTTAAACAGTCATTGTTCAAACTACACTCGCGATATCGAAGTATATCAAAAATCTAGCATTGTCCCGGAACGGAAGAATCAAACCTACAAGGTGATTTCACCTTACATCTCTGTAATAATTTTGACAAGTCATCCTCTACGATCAAACTCTTTTTACAAATGTAACTGGCAGGGAAACACACGATACAAACCATATAACAAACCTACACGTAATGTCGTTGTTGTTGTTTTAGTTTATTGGCGTGTATCATTCATCATGATTCAACACAAAACTTACACCAAGCATCTAATATACACCACACCACAACATACAAAATACACCGAGTACCTCAAGTACACCACTAGTCATGGAATTTTTACCATACCACGACACCATCTGGCACCTATAATTGACTCCAATACAATACACAAACAGAATAAACACCTAGTGTACACTAAAAGTCCACACAGAACAAAGACCTGCTACATACCATTTCCCAACTTGGGGTGCATCTCCATCATGTCATTGCCTTCCTTGTCTTCTAGCAGCGTGTAGCGATGCCGCCTCCGACCTCTCTTTTTTCTTCTGCAAAGAAAGACAGCGAGAGAGAGCTAAAAATTTGTGCTTCCATCAATTGTGTTCAAGAAAGTGTTACATGGAAACTTAGAAGCCAAAGTGAATTGCTAACATGGTTACTTCTTAGGTACATGTACTATGTCCAATTTGCAGGCCAATAAAATGAAAAGGGTAAATTCCAATGGCATTTGAAAGTTAATACTAATTTAGAACTTCCCTCAACACAAAAGGGCTTGACAATGTCTTTCTTGGGGAAAATATCGACTTTAGGGATTGCAATCCCTTTAGTAAATACCCTTGTACCGAATGGTGTATGTTTTGTGCTGTGCAAAGATTCAATCGGTTTAATTTTGGCCTTTATAAGAAGTGAGTTATAGATGTAGACAAATGCTCATGTACCCTTAACAGCTCATTTTATGTAAGTTATAACCAAAGAAAAAAAAAATAGGTCAGTCAGTAACTCACTAGTGTCTGACAATGAAGTCTAGCAAGTTAACAGGTTTCCTTGTATAATATGAATACTAGGACACTGCTAAAGTTTAAATTTCACTGATAGGACATAGGTCTACGTGACATATTAATAATTCCTGCAAAGTTCTACAGAATTTGATATTGACTGCAAATGGGACAAGTACCTTTAAAAGAAGCTCTTTCAATGAGGCATGTCTAAAACATGATCCTTCAAATTTATTTAATAATGCTCACAAGTATCTCACCCATCTGAATTTATCATATTCATGTACAATGTAGTGTATAATTATACAGCTAGCTCCAGTAGCGGGCTCTTGTGTCACTCAAAGATTCAACTCAACACTCAGGCTACCTGCATGTACCACTAGAAATAGCAGACTTCCTTCTTATAGTCTTACCATAATCCTTAGATAGTCATGTACAGTACTGGATATCTGTATTTGGTATCAGCAAGCCAGAAAACAGTTACAGAGGAGTTTCTTTATTTTGTTCAATAGCCTGGCTGCAACTGAAATTACTCCCAATTTTTCATTGTGTACTGATTTCCACATGGCAATATTAGCATGATGTAAACAAAGTTATGAAGGCTGGCTGAGAACCACCTACAGCTGAAAAGTACATGTATATGCCATGATGAACATGTAAATATTACAGAATAGTACACACATAGCTTTAGATTACTATGACTAAATATTTAATTATACATTATATAGTTCAAGACATTAGAATGTTAATACACATCATTAGTGAAGCAGATGCGCAAATAGAACAACAAGAACAGGAAGGGGCAATAAGAGAGAAGGGCAGAGGACAAATAAGGAATGTAAGGCGAGGCAGGTTGGGAGGAAGGAAGGGATGGACGGAGAGAGAAAGGAAGAAGGAACAAGAGATAGAGAGAGAAAGAGAGAGAGGGAGAGAAGGAAAGGGAGAAGGAAAGGGAGAGGAAAAGGGAGCGATAAAAAGAGGGGGAAGGTGGTGGGGAGAGAGGGAGACAGAGTGAGAGGAGGGGAGGTATAAAAAGACCCAAAAAGAAGATGAGTAAAGAAAAGGAGTGGTGAAATGAACAATGATATAGTTTGTCCAGAAAAAAGAAAAACCTTGAAGAGATGGGAATTATCAGTATTACATGTAATTAACCTCAGCCTGACACAAGCAATAAGAAATACAAATACTTGTGTGCACATCAAAATACTACTAAAATTTAAGAAAAAACAAAACAAGCAAAATACATGTACATGCAAATATAACAATGAACTACAGAACAATACATCATGCCTATGCAACAACAACAAAAAACATGCAAGCAAACAAAGAAAACAATTGAATGTTCAACAGCTCATTTTTGAAATGACATAATCCCAGAAAATCGGGTATACATGTTTTAATTCATACACAGATTACTACTTTTCACAATTCTGAACATCACACCACTTTCCTTGGCAATGCATAACTAGAGAGATATAAAGCAATTCTTCATCACATATATATATATATATATTCTTCAATAACAGCCACTCAGCATTGATCTTCCATCTAGAATTTTACACAACAGGCTCATGATTGACTTATTTTAAAGTACATCCACCTTGATTGGATAATGCCTCAGATATTCCACAAAGCATGAACTCCTTTTATTTCCGTTCTAGTAAAATGAGAACGGGAATTCCATTCCCATCTTAATTATCTATGTGTTAAAAAAAACAACAACATAAAAATGCTAGATTATCTACTCAATTACAATATAATTTTGAACAAAAAGAACCACATCAAAGATGTACAAAATAGGCTAATAAAAGCATGCTAGAAATAACACATACTAAAACATTCTCTTTGACTACATTGATCAAAATGCAAAAACAGACAACACATGCGCACCATGCATAGACATTGGTGATGTAAAGTAGAGATACATTTGTATTTGACCAGTGATGCAAGATGGAAAATTGCTATACATGTACCTCAAGAATTCACTCAAAGAATTGTCTGAATATCTCTTCCTTCTAAAGATATGTCATAAGAATATGAAAAATGTTGTACAATAATGAGTCAAACTTGAATATTACATGTTCATCCTCAAAACTGTTATCTAAAATATTGAGCAAACACTATTTGTTGATTTTCAATAGAACTTCAAACGGCGTGTCAAAACATCAAAAGTACAGTAAAAGACTAGAGATACATGTACAATTATGTTCTTGGTTTCATGTTAAAATGAAGATTTTTTCTTCTTCAGTTGATTTAAAATTCAGCTAATTTTCTATGATAGCTGCTAATTAATGTTATTCAAATCAACTTTCTTGTGAGAGAAGTACCCATAATAATTCTTCTATCAGTGCCATGAGGGGAGAAATGTGTTCTATATTTGCAATTATCTAAGGAACAGTCACTGCATTCAGATGACAAAAGGACAAAAAATAATAAAACAAAATATGATGCTGTTAAATCAAGCATATTAGAGACAACTCCAAAGCCCAATGCAAGCACATAACAATATCACATTTTTGGGTTAATATAATCCAAATTTCATGCATGTACTAGAAACAAACTGATCAAGATGAAGCAAGATAGCAATCTCATAACATGAATTTTCAAAAAAATGCAACAGAATACTCTCTTTTACTCTCATGTTCATATGTCCAGATATAACCCTCCAGGGGTTTGTACTACAAAGTCTGCCGTAAATTTTATACAGAATAATAACCAAAACAGTCTTGCTATTTCCCAAATGTCAAAACTTACGATGTAAGCGAAACAGCTGCAAAACTAGATTTGAAGCAAGAGGCATATCCCCCACCCCCAAAAGAAGTCAACAGTAATTATCAAGATTCTTATTTTGTTCTTGTGCTTTTAAATCAAGTGAAATGAAATCCCAAATTGACAATTTTCTGAAGAAAATATGGGGGGGGGGGGGAGGGAGGGGGGCACCTGATCTCTCCTGGGTTACGGTCAAATTTTGGAATAATACTGTTGCGGAAGAAATATATTATGTAACCGCTGCATTATACCAGCAATGCTGTTTGCCTTTACTGATTGGCAACAGGACTTCGAACTCTCATAACTGTTTTTCTTTTCTTTCAACTTACCTTGCACAGCAGCATGCTATAAACCATATACTGACGCCCAGAGCTACCAGCACAAGGAAACATACAATGATTACATACAAAATACTCCAGTCTGTAGAGAGAAGAGAAAGGCAGAAAGAGAGATAGAGAGATAGAGAGCAAGGGGGAAGAGAGAGATAGAGAGCAAGGGGGAAGAGAGAGAGGGGAAGAGAGAGAGAGAAAGAGAGGGGAAGAGAGAGAGGGGGGTGGGAGGTTGGAGGGAGGGGATGAAGAAAGATAAGAGGGGGGGGGGAGGTAGACCAACAAAATGACAGAGAAAGATGGACAAAAAGAGAGGTAAAGGAGAAACAATATATCAGCACCAGAATATAACACTTTTGTGAAAAATGTAAAGCTTAATTCAATAATACAAATAAGTATCAAACCTTTATTACTGTCAAATGCACAGGAAAAATAGTGATTCATGAAATTAAACAACTGAAAACTAATTTTAAAAAATTATATAAAGTTATGAAATAGAAAACATAAATTTACTCATAAAATCAAGAAAAAAATTAAAGAAAGAAAGATGTCAGTCAAAATATCATTACTGATATGGAAAGTTTGAAAGTAAAATTACTTTTAAAAAGGAAGCACTTATTACCGGTACATCACATTTACACAATGAAGTTGCAAAAAACAAAGTAATAAAACTTAGTTACCATATGATACACATGCATGTTACAAGATTAAAAATTTTGTGCGAAAGAAAATCGACTTTGATTTTAAATCTGAAAAACATGTATTGAGCCTCTTATTCTTATCACTCACCACAATTACTTTCTCCATCTTGAAATTTAACCCGGATGAAATTCTCCATCCAGAATGTCTCACACACGCAACGCTTTGTGTAGGGATCACAATGACCATGATTGGAACAGTTCTTCTGACAAACTGTGTGTGAAAAAACAATTAAGAGACATAGAGACGGTAAGAAAAAAAGTGAGATCGCGAAGGTATGTAGATAAAGAGATTCCAAATGCAGTCATTTATTGCCAATTTGAATGCATCTACTGACTTTAAGCAGACCATCGACCTACAGCAACAAAATTCCTTTCCTCATACATACAACAATAAAACATTACACATGATTTTATGGAAACATATTGATAAATTTATTCTTGTAAATTGCTGAAGAGAAGCAATTTTTGTGGTCCTGTAATCAACACTAGTTCAAATATTTTTAACATTATTTGAAGAAATTGTTACTTTGCAGTCTTTATTTCTGATGCCAGAATCATATTTTTGACAAAAGATGAAAGATGGGGGGTCAAACAATAAGGGTCAAATACACCCCCCCCCCAAAAAAAAAAAACAGAGGGAAATTGTTCAAAGAGTATTCACTAGAATATCATCTACTAGTGATTCCGATGCTACTGCAGATTTTAGAAATACTTATTTGAAATAACACCATTCCAATAAGGAATCTCAATTCAAATGTAGAACTTGAAAGATGAATGATTTTGTTTTTGTCTTACCCACAGTGTCATATTCTAAGATGCTATGTTTGAGTAGTGCTGATTGTGACATGATATATTTGCTCTTCAATCTCTGCAAGACCTCCTGTCCTGGAAGGGGCTTGTGAGATGTCTTGTTGAATGCTAAGAACTCTACCTTTAACCTGTAAGGGAAACAAAAAAGGTTGTCACTCATAGCCAAGAAGGCATAACTGCTCAGTGGGAGCTAGTAGTGTCTACAAATGTACGTAGCGGGAGGTCCTGGGTTTCAACATCAAGACAATTCTTACGTAAGCTACATGTATGTATGGTAAGGCATTCATCCTCAACTACAGAACCATTTCCTTCATACAGCCCAATGTGGCTGCGTATCTACAAGCACGTACTTGCTTTTTTATCAAACAGCCAGGGCTTAAATTAATCCGAGGCCACCAAGGCCATGGCCTTGGATGCCCCTTTGATTGGCCTCAATGCCCCTCTCATTGGCCTTGAAGATTTTGTGTGCCCTTTCCAACTCTTCCTATTTGTGCTGTAATACATTGTATAGGAATGTGCCCTATAGAAAAGTGGCCTTGCCCTAAAAGTATTGAAATTTAAGGCCTGAACAGCATTACATAAATATACATAACGTGCCATAAATTCTTTATTTAAATGTCCTTAATTTTAGCATATGAATACCAAGACACTTGCAATTCTAAAAAGCTGTACAGGTTTATACATGTAGTGTGAGATTTGATAACGAATCAGCTCACCTTGCTGCAATCTTTAACTTCTTGCTTTTTGGGCTCACCCCTACAAACACACGCACACACACATACACACACATGCACAAATGATGGTGGTACATCATCAAAATATCTTAACCCTTTCAGGGTTACACATCCAAATCTTTTTAGCAAGGGTTTTAAAACTTACATGTTACTGTCTGTTAGTGCAATTCTTTGGATGACCACATCTCCATTGTTGACCCCTAACATCACAGCTAAGGGCATTATCAGGTCATTCTGTGAATTGAACATAGATAGTACAGTGTGTCGAAGTTATCGTCAACTCTAAGTCTAGTATTTTCAAAATACACACCTTCTATAGAGTCACTTGGTAGTATTCTCAATCACAATTACTATCACATTATCTTGCAGAAACATTACTGTGTTTCACCGAATATTTGAGTTGCATTGAACTTCATATCATTTAATCATCACCGTAACGAATTGTGAATGGATGCGAAATCCAGAACAACAAGTTTTATTCACATGGCACAAACAAAAATATAAATATATATAAACAAAGAGGTTAGACCTTTAGAGTTAAAAACGGTACATAAGTAGAAGCCAAGTAGATCAGACGGTCAGATATAACTATAGTTTGTGAATATAAACCTGATTTTACAAATATCATTAAGTTGTATAGAATACACTCCAGTTTGGTTGTGCGCATCAAACCATAGAGCCACTTGTTGTTCTGTGCACATAGAATTATAAAACGATCATCAATACTTAACAGATAAGGAAATTAAAAATTTTGAATGATATCTTTACCTTATCTTGCTCTGTAAATAGCCTTATATCTTCATCAAACACAATCTGAACCCGAGAGAGAATATATGGATCTATTGTTAGGAAACAAAGGACAAGAAAATATGTTAATAACACTTGAACAGAGAACTATCTATTGTACTATGATATTCCAATGTATTTTTGAACCACATCAATTATCTTTCTTTTTCATTGCTCATGTCCAATTCAGAATAACTATATTTCAGAGATTGCTTGAATAAGTGATTTTTAGTACTTCAGACTTTTTATATCAAATTGTAATGGGCCATGAAAACATTGTGCAATATATTTACATCTGTATGGAAAGAAACATTTATGAAATTTATTTACACTTTCTATTATGCCATAATATATGCAGACTATAATAACACAATGAGCACATTCCATTTCTGCACAATTGCGCAACAATTTAACAATTGAAACCAGTGGCCATGATTTGACAGGGACAATATGGTAACATTATACACGACTTCATCAATTTTCAGCTTTTGCTATAACATATGGTAGGTCACATACCTTCCTTGACTGTAATTATGGTAGTATCTGTGCCAAAGGCTCCCTTTGCATCAGTCACATTGAGAGTGAATTTGTACTGGCCTGGGACAAGGTCTACCATCCGAAGGATTGGCTCATGATCGGAGTTCCCAACAACCACCTGTATGAAACAGAAACAAGGGGATGGTTAAACATTATCCTATTACAGAAACCATTTTGTTAAATCATCAACATCATCATCACCACTACCATCATCATCATCATCACCATCATCATCATCATCTTCTTCATCATCATCATCATCATCATCATCATCATCATCATCATCATCATCATTATCATCATCATCATCATCACCGTCACCATCACAATCACCATCATTATCTTCAACATCATCGTCATTATTATAGTCATCATCATCACCGCCATCATCATCTCCGCCGTCGTCATCATCACCACCACTACCATTTGTTATTCTTACCCCAGCAGCTGGACTTTGAGTACTTCTTGTCCAGAGATAGGATACTATTCCCTTATCGTCCGAGGACTGGGACCCATCAACCTCCAGTGACGTTGAAGGTAGTACTATCTCTTGATCTGGTCCAATCTTAGCAATTGGTTTTTGATTGCTCTCTGTTCAAACAATAAAATAAAAAGGAACTTGGTTGAAAACTAATCTTACCTTTAAATAACAAACCACTGTGTAGGATATAGTCATGAATATTGTCAAAGCCCTTATGATGAATGTACATATTTGACCTGTCTACATTTAGCTGTGTCTGTCTACCTACATGTACCTACCTATCTATTATCTATCTATCTATCTATCTATCTATCTATCTATATATCTATCTGTTTGTCTGTCAGTCTGTCTAGCTGTCTATCTATCTATCGATCTATTGATTTATCTAATTTTATCTAATTATATTTCTTTCTTTCTTTTTGTCTGTCTGTCTATCGATCTATCTTTCTATCTTTTTATCTATCTTTCTATCTTTCTATCTTTCTATCTTTCTATATATCTTTCTATCTTTCTATCTATCTATAGTATCTATCTATCTATCTGTCTATGTATTAACACACCTTATACACTGTACATACCTATCAAGCTCAAATTCATCTATGTAATTAAAATATCCATCTACAATATCCAGCTCTCAACACACGCCAAATCAAACAACATATACAGCAATCTCACTATTAATGTGTTTATAATATCCACCCTCTCCTTAAAGTGACAGTGACTTGAGCACTGTCTGATATGTCTTAAGCAGCTTGGACTGGCAAGCTAAAGACATTTTTTTCCTTTCTCTACCTTTTTATTTATCTTCCTATTCATCTTTCTATACTTTCTATGAGGAGGTGCAATAGCTCAGTCGGTAGAGCAGTGGTCTTGTAATCCGGTGACCCGGGTTCGAAACCAAGGCAATGCGCTAGTGCCCTTTGGTAAGGCATTAATCCTCATTACCAAGTCCCTCAGAGAGTACCTAAGGCCTTTGGCCGTCTGGTTGCTTAATTACAAGCATTTATGCTTTCTTAGCAGTCAGGTAAAATAACCACCACCATTATTACTAGTTACTATTTATACATCCATCTATTTATTTAGATCTATATATCCCTCTGTCCAGCAATCTGTTCATGATATATGTACCTCTTTTTACAGCGACAGTGACATCAGCATTGTCTGATATACCTTGACCATCTTGGACGGTCAATCTAAAGACATAAACTCCTTCCTCTAGTCCAGATACATCTACTGTTGCCTGGTCAGGGTTGGTCAATATAGCATCACTAGGACCACTGTGTGGATAGAAAAAGTGATTTCAGATAAAATTGACTATATGCTTTGACAAACAGGTCACCACTTAGGCATTGATGGCTATATATCGTAGATGTAATAAGCGCTATATTAAAAAGGAATATCATTATATAGAGGATGCAAGTAGCTAGAAGTACTGCAGACAGGCTTAATTCATTATTTTTTTAAAGGGATAGTTGAGTTCTGTTTTTATACCGCAAATGCCTTCAAAGTGTATGGTCATTGCTCTTATTTTTATCTATGACATTTATAATGCCCTTTTAGAACCTAAAATTGCTATGAAGGTAATTTTAGACTCCAAAATGTGTGAAATTTAGCCAATACGATCATACGAATACAGCTCCACTTTCAAAAAAACATGGTGACCGTTAATTAATCATTAAATTAAAAATAACAATACATGAGCCGGCTAATTGTGGGTAATATAAGCAACACGAAAATGGCAACAAAAAAACCAACATCGGCATTGGCTGAAATACGACGTAAAAGGCGTTATTTCGTTTTTGTCAACGCTTTTTTTTCCAAATTTGTCAAAATATCTAATATTTGTAGTGGTACACAAGTATTAGAAATCGTTACAAATGTATATTTCAGCCGTCTTTAAACCAATTTTGATCTAACAAAGATGATTTTGTCAATTGAATATATGTTCTTTCAAATTTGACACTCAGTTTTTCATTATCTCACAAAAAAAAAGTTTGTGTAGGTAGGGCCCTCTGCAACAGAACTCAACTATCCCTTTAATACAAAGAAAGAATTGTGTATTGACATGTTAGAGGTAATGGAATCATCAAAATTTGCCTTAAAAATCAAGCTTCTCTTAAAAGATCTTAACATGGAATATCAAAACAAATACTGTGTCTACATCGGTCATAATACATGTAAATGCAATATATTCAATCCAATCCATAGGTATGCGATATACATTTGCATATTTAAATTGCAGTTTCAAAGCACTGCACACTTGCATGTATCTCCACATGATCCAGCCAGATAAACAATAGATAAACAATAAAATGCCACTTTAAAAGACCATTTTAAACCCGAAAAATGGGAATTAATAAGGTCTACAATTGAGGGAATCCATTATAAGTTTAATTGAATGATATCACTGCTTTATTAAATTTCTGGGAGAAATTGCCTGGAAAACAAGAACTCATCTACGCTACCTGAGTTGTTCCCAGTGATAGACCTCGATACCCTGATCGTCAGTACTGCCACTCCCATCCAGCGTCGTGGCATCAGAGGGCAGTGTTAACTCCTTGTTAGGCCCAGCATCGGCAGTAGGAGCGGTATTATGCTCTGATGAAGTCAATAAGAAAGGGCAAGATAAATAGGACTGTGCCACCATTATGACTGCGATTATTTATATCTCATTAAATTTGAATTATTTTCAGCAACAACTAAAACAGCATCAATCAATTATTACTAATTGTTTTCCACATGTCAATGAAATACATGTAAGACTAATGCATATACATGTACATCAGTTAAGCAATCATAATTAATCAAGCAGAATACAATCAAAATGAAGCATATTTAACCCAACAAAATGATGGTGTCTGCTCGCTATTCATAAGGACCGCTATTTATAAAAGACCATTATTCAGTTAGACCCCTGTTACAGTAAGCAAAAGGCCGCGCCAGGCCGCGGCACGCGCAAAAGGCCAAATGCGAGGCCAAACTGGCTGCGCATTTGGCCCTACTCTGGAGGTAGTCTCGGCCACGGCCTGGCCCGGCATTTTCTCACTGTAAATGCACACAGGGCCAGCCCCGGCCCAACTGTTACCCTGGAAGTGAAAGTTCGCCGTGTATAGGAAATTGGGGAAAAGATTCACCGGCGGGCCCCCCAAATAATTGTCTGTTTACATGCAGAGCGCCACTCTGACAAAATATTGAAAGGTTACAATTTAGGCCGCAGCCTGGCCTAGCACCGTAAAGGCACAAAATTGGGGGGCCGAGTAGGCCTGGCCAGGGCCAGGTCAGGCTCGGCCCTGGCCCTTTGCTCACTGTAAACAGGGTCTTAGTCACGCCTTATGGATAGCAGTCCTTATGGATGGTGAGCTTGACCAAAAAAAAATAATTTTGTGATGAGTTCATTGAAATTTCTGGCCATTTACAATGAACTTGGTTCAAATGAGAGATTGCACATGAACTTTTGAACTCTAGCATCTCAAAACTGGCACTTGGCAGCCTCCTATTGATTTATTGTAAATGACATTCCTCCTTGTTTATAGATTCTGGCCCAGAAATAATTCCCTTGTAGATTTCTTCATTCCATAAGTGTACATATCCCAAGCTTGTTATTGCTCAACATACTGCCAGTGTGAATTTCACACAGCTGGTATTTCCTGTGTAAAGTACAACCTGTCAATCAAAGATACCTGGGTAGTTTAATGACCTACAAATAAACTTCTCCCTTACAGAGAAATAACTAAAAAGGGTAATTTGTTAATCAATGTTAACTTGATTCTCTTGTCGGGATTCAGTATGAATAATTCACTTCTTGAAATGATTTATGGAACTTAAATACAAACTTTGTGGAAAATGACAAGATTTGTGATATATTGTTAAATTTGTTCCTGGATACAATTTCAATGCATTTTTTGTGGGTATCTAGATTCATTTTTCTTTGGGGGAAATCCAACTTTAATGTCTTCATTCCTTTATCATTTCTTTCTCTCGCTCTCCCCCCCCCCTTTACTACTGTATATCTTTTTCTTTTGCCACTAAACCCTACACTATTAACAACCTCCTTCTGTCAACCTAAATTGAATAATCCTAATTGTATCTAATTATGATAAAGAGATTTCATTACTTAACAAACTCTTTGAGCTTGTTTTTAGCAGATATGCCTTCACAAAATATAAAGAAACAACAACAACAACAGCAAAAAATATAAAAGCAAGTTCACTGACCTGGTTTGACAATGACAGTCGCTGAGTCGGAATCTTTTTGTCCTTTAACATCTGTGACCGTCAGTTTGAAGACGTATGTGCCTTCCTCTAGGCCAGTTAGATGGAGTATTTTTGTTGAAGATCCCTAAAATTTGTGAACAATAGTAAAGCTTTCATTGAAGCACATCGTAACATGTTCATGGCATTGATGATGTCATCAGTGGTAATGACTAGGAAAGATGACAAGGAATATATGGCCATAAGGAAGGTGAAAATTGTGATAGTGCTGCTGAAGGTCTTAGCTATGGTAGCAGTGATGATGACTGATGGGGTGGTGATAATGATGATGATGATGATGATGATGATGATACAGATTATTATGGTGATGATGCAGCTGGTGATAAGATTTTCATGATGGTAATGGTGATGATAATGACAAGGATGTCAACTCAGATGATGGTGACAATAGATGTCAATGATGCCAACAAAATTACAGGATCAGGCATACAATGACAATGATGTCACAACTATAAAAATAAAAAGGTCTATCGTAAATCTTTGTGTATAAGACGCACCCCTATTTTATTTATTTTTTTTTTGGGGGGGGGGAAATATATATTTTTTCTTGTTTTGTCGTTGCTGTTGTTTTGTTGCCAAAAACCCACGCGGGGACGGACCTTCATTTTACATCGAGGTGCAGCTGAAGTTGTGAACTTGTCACAAATGATAGTAATAGGCTTCATGATACCAAGTGTCCCACACCAGCCTCTTCACATCACCTAGCAGAAGCAGCACTGTATTCTATGCCTAACATCAATAGTCATGCATTACTTTCAAACCAAGATGACAGACAAATTTGAGTGTTGTTGTAGTTTCCTAGTGGTGAGTCAACACACTGATTACTGAGCTGGGAAACATTGCCAAGCATAGCGCCATCAAAACTCAAAAAAACTCAAAAATCAAAACTCAAAAAAGGCAAAAAAGTGCATCTTATACACAGAGATTTACGGTACATTGGAAGACCTGGGCCCTGTATTACAAAGAGTTGATATCAATCACAACTATGTACATAAGAGATGGGAGACTGCAAACTTTGGCAGATTTAGGGACTTGTTTATTGATTCAACTCTTTGTAAGACGAGGCCCTGTTCATGAAAAAGATATTGTAGAAAGGGCCCTTACCGTCATATCAGCTACTCTATCGGTCATCTTGGTCCACTCATAGCTGGTAATACCATGATCATCACTGCTCTTAGAACCATTCAGTGTGGTGAAGTCTACTGGAAGCTTGATCTCTTCATCTGGCCCAGCTTGGGCATGTGGCTTATAGTCCTCTTCTATAACAAGTGAAAATAGAGAGCATTACAAATAAGCAGAAATCTCTCTTTGCATGACATACATGTATGATCAATTTTGTACACAAACTGAATTCCTAACTTCAATGCTGTATGTATGTGTAATTGGGTTTGTACAGACATGTATCAATGAGGGCCTCGTCTTACAAAGAGTTACGATTGATCCAAATCAATCTTAAGTCCTCCAATCGATCGCAAGTTTGCAGTCTCCTTTCTCTTATGTACATAGTTGCGATTGATATCAACTCTTTGTAAGACGGGGCCCAGATATCCATATTTAGTTTTGGGACTGACCTTTAACGTCACCATCTGAAAGCATGATTCAATTTCGAACCAGGGTCGCCTGAGCCAGTTTATAGGCGTAGTAAGAGAGCTGACCAAGTGAACGTGCCATTAGACCGACTCACATCTCCCTTAACTTAACTGCTGGAATGAACACTACACTTTTTTATATACATGTACCTAAACCCTTAAACCATATAATCTAAACCTAATATTGAAACCCTGACTTTAACCCCCTTACCTTTGAGAATATAAGGTCCCTAGCACTAGTTGCTAGAGTAAATAGTATACAAATAATGAATGGTTATGAGTTCAATAGTGCAAATATTTTCATGAGTTGAAAGATTAACATTCTATTCAACGAGGCGTCAGCCTAGTTGAATAGAATTATCGTTAATCTTTCAACGAATGAAAATATTTGCACTATTGAACGAATGGAAAACATTCATTATTTGTTTTATACAACATCGAAGAAATCTAATAGAACGTTAATCAACATATTATGCTTTACTCCTTATATTAAAGATAAATTAAAGTTGGAGTCAAGCCTTCTTGATTACATTCAGATTGCCTTCGCGTCAGATACACGCAGGGATACGCGCATGGCAGAGAGGTACGCAGTCGATCTGCATATAACCAAAAATGCACGGTCGTGCAATATAACATCTATTAAATATCATGTGACCAACAATCCTCCAATCAAATGACAAGGATCCACGTAGGTGTTGTATACTACATAATAGAAAACAGGGAACAAGAAGGGTTATATCCACTTTTTACAAAATAATAAAAGATTTTGACAGACAGAAAGGGAAAGGAGTATATACAGATATAACAGAAGAGATGAAACATTGAGAAATAAAGAAAGAAAATACAAAGCAGATAAAGGTAGAGATTGTGAGATAAACACAGTGTATCTCTTGTATAGCTTTGCATTTACTCAATAAACTGTTTTAATTCTTTCCCAAACCCTTGCTAGTTTAGCAATATTTGCTTTAATATTGTACATTTAAAAAAGGAATAGAAAAGAGGTGAAAGTATAAAATTACCTTCTTTGACAGTAACATTTGCTACGGTGGAATTGGAAGCTCCATCAAAATCTGTTACAGTCAACCTGTAGCGGGACAAAAAAAAAGAAATATTATATCTGTGCTACAATAAAATCTTACACTCTATCTCTCCCCCTCCTCTGCCTCTCTCACTCTCTCTCTGTCTCTTTCTCTCTCTCTCTCTGTCTCTCTCACTTTCTCTCTTTCTTTCTCCTCTTTCTTCTCTTCCTACTTGTTTTCTATCCTTTCTTTCCTTTCTTTTCTCCACCCCCTCTTTCTTAGTCATTCAGTGGTCTTTATTCCAGCTGTACCTTGCTGCTGCTGGAGTCAAACATCTTACATCTTCATGTATTTCTACCAACCACCCTTCCCAATAATATAGTCAAACCTGTCTACAGCGTCCGCCCAAGGGAAACACAAGAAGTGGTCGTTGTAGACAGGTTCCTTTAGTACATGTTACAATGAGAAACCATTTTCAAGGGAAACAACAATTGTGGCCTTTGTAGACAGGTGGTCTTTGTAGACAGGTTCCTTTAGTACATGATTCAATGAGAAACCATTTTCAAGGGAAACAACAAATGTGCTTGTTGTAGACAGGTTGTCTTTGTAGACAGGTGGTCACTAGAGCAGGTTTGACTGTAGTATAACCAACTGATGAAACGACTATGTTTCCACTTATAGTTTGCTATTCTACCCTGCATCAACCTTCTTTCATCAACCACCCCTTCTCGATAACTGATTGGATAACTACCTGATGAGATAGATGCCTGGTTTGAGATCAGTCAGTTCTAGCGTATCCTGTTCTCCGCTGATCTCATGATCATTCAGCGGTCCTTGGACCTGATTCCAGCTGTAGCTTGCTATTCTGTCCTCATCATCGTCAGTACTCCCTGCACACAGCAAAAGAAAGAAAGCAACATTGAAATTTCATCCATTTATGACCACTGCTGCTATCGCTGCTTCTACTCCGTTACCATTTATACTACCACTACCACTCCCATTACTACTACCACCACAACCACTACCACTACTACTACCATAAACACTACCACTAA
>BEXV01000597.1:237812-248364 GCA_003118195.1 Hemicentrotus pulcherrimus | reverse complement strand
CCCCCCCCCCCCCCCCCCCCCCCCAAGACTAAAAATTAAGAAAAGATATATACCGGTAGTCCCTTGTAAGAAAATATAAATATTAAACAATATAAAATTGTCCCATCTTTTACAAAATTCTGGACCCGCTCCTGTGTTTCACTTCTTCATTCTCAGCATAGGCCTACCATGCATAAATAGGCCTATCTGCATCGTTTTCATCATCTTGAATCTTGACATCTTCGACTGAATAGCCAGGTTGGAATAATAGTGGTACAGTGTGCAGGATAGGCAAACACTACATGGTGTGGTAAATATGCATCATCATCATCATGATTTCTTCTCTTCTTCTCCTATTTGAAATACTTATCTTCATTGTCATGAATCATATTTGACATCATGATTTGCTCATGAATTTTTTACAGAAATTAATTGTATATCAATATCACATTCTTGATATTTTTGGATTCTAACTGAATAGTTACACCACTACAATGAATCCATGTGTCTATAATAGCAAGAGAAAAAGTGGGTCTGAAATCAGACTACTTTAGAAGGGGATTTTCCCCAGAATCCAAGCGCCCTCCTATATTAGCGTCATGTATGTGTACGTGTACGGAGAAAGTCTACTCAGGGATATGAGAGTTAAATTCACATACCTTGGTCTACTGTAGCTGATAGACACAGAGTGGTCTAGTCGTTGTCATTGCAAGTGCGTTAGATACAGTCAGTAATCAAAATGAAGAGATATCTGATTACTGTAGTAATTATACTATTGTTATGTTTGATTAAATGTTGCAGTAATCAGAAAGTTGGGCATCGAAATTGCAACAACAAGCAGGTGTACTTCGAATCAACGGATCAGTTTTGCATTGATGAAGATGAGCTCTTTGAACTTGAACTTGAAGCTGAAGAACATATAGAAGCTGGAGTAATTTACAACCAGAGCAAGCAGAAAAGTCTCAATTCACTTTTCCCCAGTGTTTCTCAATGGCATTTCCCCACTAACCATCTGCTGTTTGGTGCGTAAAATATAAAATTTCATAATGATGATGATCATCATAACGATGATAAATCATGGCCGCGATGGTGATGATGATGATGGTAGTGGTGATGTTGATGGTAGTGATGATGATAATGATACAATTTTTTTTAATTTTATAGTTAAAGCTATACCTGTACATATATATATATATTATATATCAATGGAAAGCTAATAACCTCAGGAATTTGGAAGAGATTATTTCAATATTTTCAACTAATACTTATAAGATGTGAAAACCAAAATAATTCATAATTCATTTTCTTGCACAATAAAACAACCAAAATAATGGGACCTATAGGCGATTGTAGCATGTCCCCAAAACATAAACGAAAGCTTGTAATACATAGCTTTTGCTGTATTTGTTGCACGTTTTTAGAATATGTTCTTAGAATAAGATAAGATAAACTAAAAACAAAGAAAGGATAATGTTGCTTATTACAAGACTGACAAAAGAAATTATACAGATGAAAAAAAGTCGATGAAAATTAACACAATATGTATTTGCGATCGCTATTGCCAGTCATCAATCAAGTGCTCAATTCACACCTGACCAACTAAATCACATCAAATAAGACATCGCTCAGTGTTTGTTTAATGTACCTGTATACATGGTTATAGTGGAGGTTTAACATTCTTGAAACAAAGTTCACATCAATCTTTTTGTAAATATTACCTGTTTTGGCCTTGTTGTGATGGAAATTACTCCTATATAACGTCCGTGTTCTCCACTGGCTTCCGACTGCCTTCTCTGCATATCGTCGGCCTTATGCCAAAAGGGCCTTAACTGCTTTTGGCCATTCCGAGATAATCGCGTTTAAAGGTTTTGGCCTCTCTAATAATCAAAAGTTTGTGGTCGTTTTTTTGTTTTTGAAGCCTATTTTGATAAATATGTTAAGTTATTAAGTTTTACATGAAATGTGTTAAATGTGTTATAAAATATTCAGAATTGTACATGCTATGTGCAAAAAAGATGTTAGGGCCCTTTTGGCATAAGGCTTGAAGGCAGCGTATTTATGCCAGAAGGGCCTTAACCTACTCGGCATTGTGCCAAAAAGGGGCGTAACCTACGCGTCGCTATGCCAAATGGGCGCGCTAAGTACGCGCGCATAGTTAGCTCCCTTCTGGCATAAGGAAATTTTCTTGTTTCTCTACACCTTTGGTTTGCCAGAAAGGCCCTCCTAACGCAAATAGATCATACGCGTAGGTTAAGGCCCTTTTGGCGTAAGGAAATCGATGAGATACGCGTTAAGGCCCTTTTAAAATTCATAATTATCTTCATAAATAAATCGAATTTCAACAAGTGAAGCACATCATTTTAAAGAGAATGATGAAATCTACAAGGTGATGTTAATTACTCAATAACCCCAAAAATCGGGTTTTTGGCATAAGGCCGACGATATGCAGTACGTCTATATTCTGGTAAACAACTAAGTTCTTAATTTGCGATGATTACGTCAGTGGAACATTGTCGACATGTACCGGTACACACATATTTGTTATTCATAGATTACAATCATTTTAGGATTTTATTGGCGTTTTCTTACTGTCTGGCCTAATTTCACTCATTTTTATGGATAATAAATTATTAAAATTGATTATAATATTGCTGCTATCGATCGTCTAGCTTGTGTTGATATAGCGTTGCGTAACTCCTGAAGTGGCATCGCTTCAATCGCCTGTATACCATTGAAGTGTCCAGTTTGTATGATTTTGGTTTTGTTTGTTGGGAGGTGCCAAGATTCAATTTTAAATGTCTGATTGTGGTCCCATGTGTACTTTGGGGGAAAAGATGTATGAGACGTTTCACTTTCTTTAGATCATGAGCTTTCATTTGACATGCAATGTCTATTTTAATCAATGTCTACTTTAAAGTTACTAGAGTAGTGTACAAATGTACATGTAGATCAACCAGTAAGATCCATGGCAATCTTTTCTGTGTATCAGATTCAATTTCAAGCTCGTTGGGCAATTTCCATTTAAAATGTCATAAAAAAGGATTTTGTTTTTAAAAACAGTAATGTAGTAATATTGATAAATAAGATACTGTACATGGTTTGTTGTGAGTTATAGATGGTGAAGGTGGTGCTGGTGGTGATGATCAGTTATTTGTCAATCTTTATTGATCTTGGTATTGAAAAGCAATGTGAGTTATACATGCGATATGTTTCTAAAGCGACTATAGTCTCTGTTTATTATTAACAAGTGAGAAGAAAAAAAATGATAAGGTATAATAATCCCTTCAATCTCTCTTCAATTTTCAGAGACGTTCCCAATCGACCCCATCAAGGAGAACTATGTGAGACAGGTAAAGGATGTCATCTTCTCTCAGGTCCTCCCAACTCCACTCAGGTACAGGGCAAAGCTTGTGGCCTATTCAAAAGATGTGTTAACCGGTCTGCTAGACCTGCACCCATCGGTGACAGAGACTGAACCTTTTGTGGCTTTTGTTGCTGGAAACACATTCCTTGATGGATCTATCCCTCTAGCCCATCGATATGGGGGACATCAGGTGAAATTTTTGTTGGTCTTGTTCTTTCATAATTAATTCTTGAGATTCTGAGATCCTCTTGGAGAGATGCCAAGTTTGAAGATCAGCTTTGCGTGACATTTTCATGACTTGGCGCGCAAGCGGGGGCGAGGGTATAGCGTACGTATAACGTATGTCGTAAATTTCAAAATCATGCATGTACGTCATACGTGAGAGCCATAATAAAAGTACTTTTTTTTTTTACTCGCTTGCTCGCTCATTTGAGATCCGGATAGTATATTTTTGAGGCAAGAGGCTCTCACGGCCCTTAAACAAAAATGTGCCTGTATACGTCTCTGTATTCGAGGGATGGAAAACAAATTAATCCTCTTAGTTTAATGATCTAGACCAAACATTCCTTCCATAATTACACCTTCATGGCAACAGACATTTGTCAGTGTTTACTGTTACTGGGCGTTGGTCTCTTTAGTCAATGATTCGTTAGGCTAGAATTTGCTAGATGCGATTTGCGTCTATATGAATTACTGGAACTAAAGTGTAAAATTCTTTTGTATCCAATCTAGTTTGGGGGCTGGTCTGGTCAGCTTGGTGATGGGAGAGCTCATCTTCTTGGTGAATACATCAATAGGTAGGTATATTAAGCAGTTAAGCTGATAATTGGCCGATTGTGACAGCCCGGTTTAATATGATGATTAATATTTATATGATTCAATATTATCTTACCATGTATTCTTTGTATTGCACATGTACACTGTAAAGATCAACTACATGGCAGTTCCCTAGCTGTTTGTTCCATCGGTATCTAGACCAAACCAGTATCGACTTCAAGAATCTTCTCTCTCTCTCTCTCTCTCTCTCTCTCTTTTAAATCTTTATTTTTAATTATTTCTTTTCATTAATTAGGAATGGAGAGAGATGGGAGCTGCAGCTGAAAGGTTCTGGTAAGACACCATATTCCAGACGTGGCGATGGTCGAGCAGTACTTCGGTCGTCGGTGAGGGAGTTCCTAGGCTCAGAAGCTATGTTCTATTTAGGAGTATCAACATCTAGAGCTTTAAGGTAAAGATATATTTATAAACCATCATGCAAACGCTAAGTAGAAAGATATGTTTAATATTTATTTAAAGGGGACCAATTTTAAACAACAAAAATTGCTCTGTATATTTGGGTTGCATATACAGGTATTTTATTGGATTTAAAAATGTAAAAAATATATGGATCAGATTTCAATATTATACCCCTGTAAATGAGTAGTTCTTAAGTGTGAAGGGAGGTTTAGAAAATCTGGTATTGACAGGGAAGATTGATTGGAAGAAAATGAGAGGTAGAAGAAGAAAGAGAATACGGTACTCATGCTTTAAGAAATGGCTTGAATACGCTGTAAGTAAAGGTAAAAGTGATGTAAATGCATGTTTGTCTAAAATAATCAACCTTTTCATACTTACATATATAGGTAGGCATATATGCATGGAAGTTGACTCAAAGATTTCTGTAGATGCCAGCTTAATGTGAAATCATTTTTTTCCTTTCAATTTATAGTGCTGTTCAATCCTAACTATGTCATATCTCATATGGTTTGGGGAATGGTTTTACGTCTTCTTAACATTATACAATATACATATATGTTTTGTTTTTAATGTTGGCTGGATAAGTCAATTTAAACGAATTACAAGATTTTTCAAATTTCCTTGCAGTCTTGTTGTGAGCGAGGACCCGATATGGAGGGACCAGTTTTATGACGGGAACCCCAGACAGGAGAAGGCAGCTGTGGTTCTGAGACTGGCGCCCTCGTGGTTCCGAATAGGATCTCTGGAGATTCTGGCCAAGAATGGAGAAATCAACTTACTTAGGTGTGGATTTTAGAGTGCTGTATGGAAAGTGTTGAGTGTGTCACAGTGCATGGGCTTCCTTGCAGTGAAAGTGAACAAATTTTATGTTGTGCATTTTTATACCCAGTCAATCCATATTTCAAAATGACCTCAGGATAAACCATTATGCTCCCAATTCAGATTTCTGGTAGACTTTATCATCAAGCACCACTTCAAGGAGATCGACTCAGAAGATGATGACCGCTACCTCGCTTTCTTTTCTGAAATCATCAACAAGACAGCATACATGATAGCAAAATGGCAATCCATAGGTTTCGCTCATGGTAAGAATATACCTTTTGGTGTTGATCTGCCATTGATTTACCTCTTCAGTGACCTTATAATAGAAAATAATGACTCTGCTATATGTGCCTATACATAGTACCTCTCACTCTATAAAGGTGAATTGTGGATAATAAATGCAGGATTTTGAAAATATGATTGTAATACAACTGTATTCTTGATTATAATAATTACAATATATATATGTTTTAACTTTGATTTTAACAGTTTCACAGGTGTATTCATATTACTGGTATGTTAAATTATATATTTGTGCCAAGTTTCATACCTTTCCCTCACTCTGTGGCCAGTAATTAAAGGGGACCTACTCCCCCTTAGCTGTCAGAAGATCAAAATAACCAACTCAAATGATGCTCTAGTAGAGGTGTCCTGGTCGACATACGGCGCTGGACTGTTGATCACAATGTCCGCGGTTCGAGTCCCACCGTGGAACTAATGTCCTATATGGCAAGACATTGATCTACATTTGCAAAGTAAATGGGGACCTGGTAGGAATTAATTCCTTAAAACACAGAGCGTGTGACAGCTACTCTGCTAAAGCCAGGATGATTATGCTGCAATATTGAAGAGGGCTTGGAGACTTCCGATAAAGTAAGTGTTAGGCGCTATATAAGCAAATATAATTAGTATATGACTGTATAGTGAATAAGAACTTCAGTCACTTCCTTGATCTTTCAAACTAAGTATTCTGATAATATAATATTTTTTCCTCTTTACACATTTCAGGTGTAATGAATACAGACAACTTCAGTCTTCTATCCATCACCATCGACTACGGTCCGTTTGGTTTTTTGGATGCTTACGATCCTCATTATGTACCAAACACCTCAGATGATGAGGGTCGCTATAGTTACGAGAAACAGCCTGACGTGGGACTGTTCAACATGCAGAAGTTAGCGGATGCTCTGGCTCCTCTACTTACAATGCCTCAGAGAAAACAGTAAGGCTAAACCTGCTCGTTCTACAATTTACTTTGCAATTGATTCTAAATTTAGTTTTGCTTTGCAACAATTAAGTTATTAAAGGAGTCACACCAAGAAGCAAAAGTGTATTGAATTGATGCAAAATTCATATCAGCAAAGGGGAAGCCTTACTGATCAAATACAACAAATTTCCTCTTCAAAATATGTTTGGGGCCCGCGAAAATCAACTTTAAAAAATGTTAGTTTTGAGATCCAGATTTATTGCCTTCCGCAGTCCTTCGTATGACGTCACACCCTGGACACAGCTGTCTAGCTGCCGACTAATACGTCACTATTCAGAGCTCACTACTCTCGTGTGTATGGCTTACGTTCGGGGGCGCTTGGGGGTCTAAGAAGGGTCTTGAAAAATTGCATATTATGCCTTTCCATGATATCTATATGATTTCTCAGCAACTTATTTGTGTTTTTCAAGAGAAAATCTTTCCATCCATATGTAATTTGTTCTAATTATCAGTTGTTAGTAAATGTTCTTTGTGTAGCTCCTTTAAGGGATCATAATCTTGTATTAATCTTTTGCCTATTGAGATTAATGTTATAGCAAATACTATTATTCAGATATGAATTTAGTGTCGTTTTCATTAAAATATTTAATCTCTGACCTACGAAACATTGGGGTAACCACACATGTAGGGGAGTAGAAAGTCTGCTATTTTTTCCAAGTACTACATAGAATGCCCTTTTTCACTACACTGCAAGTGCCCCCTAGCTGTCACAAGTACTACTGTGAATACCTCTGTGATTAATGAATATGTAACACAAGTATACCAGAATACTACCTCCTACTCAAGAATGCATTTTCCTTGTCACTTCTTATATCTACCCGGCCTGCCTAAATGCATAAACATTACTTTTTATGCCTCCGCTACAAAGTAGCCGGAGGCATTATGTTTTCGGGTTGTCCGTCCGTCCGTCCGTACGTACGTCCCGTTCTCGTGATCGCGTTTTCTCAAGAACCGATTGATTGATTCCCGCCAAACTTGGATCATGTTTGTATCTCACAGAGCCAATGAACTGATTAGATTTTGAGGTCACGAGATTCAAGGTCAAAGGTCACAGGGCTCATTATGTATGCAAAAATGGCTTGTGATCGCGTTATCTCAAGAACCGATTGATGGATTCCTGCCAAACTTTGGTCATGTATGTATCTAGCAGAGCCGATGAACTGAGTAGATTTTGGGGTCACAAGGTCAAAGGTGAAGGTCACAGGGCTCATTATGTATGCAAAAATGGCTTGTGATCGCATTATCTCAAGAACCGATTGATGGATTCCTGCTTAACTTTGGTCATGTATGTATCTAGCAGAGCCTATGAACTGATTAGATTTTGGGGTCACGAGATCCAAGGTCAAAGGTCACAGGACTCATTATGTATGCAAAAATGGCTTGTGATCGCATTATCTCAAGAACCGATTGATGGATTCCTGCTTAACTTTGGTCATGTATGTATCTAGCAGAGCCTATGAACTGATTAGATTTTGGGGTCACGAGATCCAAGGTCAAAGGTCACAGGGCTCATTATGTATGCAAAAACAGCTCGTTATCGCGTTATCTGAAGAACCGATTGATGGATTCCTGCCAAACTTTGGTCATGTATGTATCTAGCAGAGCCGATGAAGTGAGTAGATTTTGGGGTCACAAGGTCAAAGGTGAAGGTCACAGGGCTCATTATTTATGCAAAAATGGCTTGTGATCTCATTATCTCAGGAAACGATTGATGGATTCCTGCCAAACTCGCGTCATGTACGTATCTTACACATCCAATGACTGATTAGATTTTAGGGTCATCAGGTCAAAGGTCATGTGGCTCATTATGTATGCCTATAAATAGCTTGTGCATGAATTATCATTAAAGCCCAAAGATGGATTACAATCAAACTTGAATTTTAGAAATTGTTTCTGTTTTGGTTTGTAAAATTGCTCTATGGCGGAGGCATCATTTTCGACTGCGCGCAGTCGAAGTTCCATCTAGTTTGATTATACCTTTATTTTCATAATGGATCATTTACCAAACTAATGTTTAAGCAAGAATATTCATTCAGTCATAGTCATTATCCTGAATTATTTGATATCATTTCCAACCGGGCCACATCTTTTTTTAATGACTTAATTGTCTTTCGTATTGTTCAGGCTACCTTTAATCACTGCTGGTTATGTGGACATCTACAAGGCTAGATTTATGGAGCTCTTCAGAAAGAAACTTGGATTGATTGGAGCAGAGGAACAAGATGAATATATAGTAGCCATGTTATTACAGGTAAACAATAACTAGACTACTCAGAATCAACTTATACCGTATTCATTTTGTGCACGTTGGGCTATAGATATAGGGAGATATTATCTTGATTCTACAAAATCTAAATAGATTACCACTACACAAAATTTGTCAATATAAGACCGTTTCTATACATCTGAATGCACTTAAAAAGTAACACAGTTGTTGTTGTTGTTGGTTTTTATGTCGTTTTCCATCGCTGTTGGCTGATTTTTGCCAAAGGTTAAGGAGATAGCCCTTTTATCTGAGTGAAATCTTACTACGCTGGCATGATCATATAAGTTTATTTATGTTTCAAAGGCATGAGAATATTTTGTTACCATATAGTGTGAGTTTGTAGCAGCCTTTTACTTAATTGTCATCACCTGCATGACGATATCATCTTTATTAGTATAATTGTCACCTTTTAAACAGTCGCCATCATCATCATCATCATCATGTCATCATCACCTACATGACAATCATCATTGCATTTATCCTCGTTACCATTTTCACCCTTCAAACAGTTGCCACCATCATCACATTGTATTTGTTATACTACATTTCAATCTTCTATGCAGATGATGGAGGACACTCATTCTGATTTCACCATGACCTTCAGGCAGCTAGGGGTCATCTCCATGGACATGTTACAATCATCCACACAGGATGCTGCCACCAAGCTGTGGGCATTGACAGACATGAGCAGACACGAGATTTTTCATGAATGGGTCCGGATGTACGCGGAGAGACAAGAAGCATTAGATGAGGATGGGGACTTAAGGAGGAGAGCAAGGATGAATGGTGAGTCAATTTTGCCCAAGATATAGATCCTGATTGCAAAACAATTTTGGAATCTATTTAATGACAGTACACTTTATATATTGACCAAAAAGAGAGAATAAATAACGAGATCAGTCATTGATTTAGCGCTGGAAAGCTCTAACCGAGCTGTGGTAATACAAAAAAATACTGGTAAAAACCCTAAGGTTTTACTCTTCATTTCGTTGAATCATACTGTTACCTTAATTTAAAGTTTGAACATTGATGCCAAACACTTTTGATATTTTATCCATGTACATTTATCACAATAGCAAGGTATAAGGAAGAAAATAAATGTGCATACTGACTGTATGATAATTCTAAAATTTAATATCTCTGGCATCACCTATGATATACAGCATGTGAATTTAGCACATCGTTTATTCTAATTTGCAAAGGGAAATAAAGATTTTTTTTAATTTCACTTAATTTACATCTATATTTGTATACTGCAACGAAATTGGACTGTGAACGGATGTTAAAGCTTTCTGTTCATGCATTTCATCAAATTGTGTAACCAAAATCAGATGAACATACATATTTTACAGGATAAATATACTGGATCTTTCTTTACTTTTTTTTCACAGCTGTAAACCCCAACTATATTTTGAGAAACTGGATGGCTCAAGCATCCATAGAAGATGCAGGGAGGGGGGACTTTACAACCGTCAAGGATCTACTGAAGATTCTGAAAAGACCGTTTGAAAATCAACCCGAAGCAGACGAAAGGGGCTACGCCAGCAGACCCCCACACTGGGCTAGAGATATTAGGGTCAGCTGTTCATCATGATGAAAGAGAGCAGTAAAGAGAGAG
>BEXV01000597.1:216227-235381 GCA_003118195.1 Hemicentrotus pulcherrimus | reverse complement strand
GACGTACGGACGTACGGACGGACAACCCAAAAACATGATGCCTCCGGCACCACCTTCGGTGGCGGAGGCATAAAAAGTATACCGGTAATGAAAAAGAGACGGAGAGAATGTCAATAAAGTGGGGATAAAAGAAAGAATGTGAAAAGAATGAGGAAGAGAACAGCAAGAAAGGAACGAGGAAGAGAAGAGAGAACCAGAAAACAGAAGAAAGCACTTTCTGGTGTGTACCATATTTCTTGATTAGGTTGCAACATAACAGGAGAAATAACTAACGCTCAAACTTACAAGGAAAGCCAATATCAATAGCAAGTTATTTATGACATATTTCCAAAGTTCATAACATTCTTCATGTTGTCCAGTTTCTTACTGTTCCTCTCATTTCGCTGTTTTATCTAATTCGTTCTTTTAGAAAGGTTGGTTTTCCCTTTGAGCACAGCCTTCAATTTACTTTGTCACGTTCACCTGATTTACCTAACAACTGCCTTTAAAACTAATCAAACTAAAGGGGAAGTTCACACTGATAGTAACTTGGTTTTAATAGAAGCAGCAAAATAAAAGGAACAGGTCAGTGACATTACTGCACAGAGCAAATTGCAGAGGAGCTTGCAAGATACTTCAGTGTAGATAATTTGTGTTTCACGGATTACAATTTCAAACAATTCATAACTTTCCTACTTATAATCAGATATTGCTCAAAGTCATTCACTTACTTCATGCTTCTCTGATTTTTCTGCTTTTATTGATTCCAGCTTATATCAAGATGGACTTCATGAACCTTAAAAAAAAAATTGTTATGATAACAAATTTGCAAGTACATGTACATGCAGTACTAGAGTTGCATAAGTGCACAAATTCATGAAAATGCAGTACTAGAGTTGCATAAGTGCACAAATTCATGAAAATTGAAAATTTACAACAAGGTTTCTTTACTCTTAAGCTCTATTTTCTGACAGTGCTCTGAAATCTTTTCTTATCTTAAAACTGGGTGAAATGTACAAACATGTACACATAGTCAACATAGATATTTCAGAATCCATATCCACAACCCAAAAGTGGTGGCGCCAAACTTGTTTACTGTTTTAAATGCATACTTCTATCTTGCAGTCTTGTCTAATTTCAGAACATCAAAAGTGAGTTACATGTATAACTGAGGAAAGTTCAGAAACCAATCTAATACTTAAAGGAGTCACACCAAGAAGCAAAAGTGTTTTGAATTGATGCAAAATTCATATCATTGCGAAGGGAAAGCCTTACTGATCAATTACAACAAATTTCCTCTTCAAAATATGTTTTGGGCCCGCAGAAATCAACTTTCAAAAATGTTAGTTTTGAGATCCAGATTTACTGCCTATTCGTATTTTTTCGTATTTTGTCGTAGTTCTTCGTGTGACGTCACACCCTGGACACGGCTGTTAAAAAAAGGCTGCTAGCTTCCGCTTGGTCTGCAGCTAGACGGACTAAGCGGAAGCTAGCAGCCGGTACCGAGCTGTTTGTCCAGGGTGTGACCTCACTATTCAGAGCTCGCTACGCTCGTGTGTTTGGCTTACGTTCGGGGGCGCTTGGGGGTTTAAGAAGGGTCTTGAAAAATTGCATTTTACGCCTCTCCACGATATCTATATGATTTCTCAGCAAATTATTCGTGTTTTTCAAGAGAAAATCTTTCCATCCATATGTAATTTGTTCTGATTATCAGTTTTTAGTAAATTTTCTTTGTGTAGCTCCTTTAAAACTTCTGATTAACTCGATGTACATTTATCACAAGCGATGCACTGCACCAAATATAAATGCAAAATATAGTATTGAAGTATTGCACAATCAACACGTAATGAATCCTTATAAAGATCATTGCTCCTGAGTGTACAATGTATGTTGGCAATAGCACGAAGCATCCCAATAGACCAGTTCAACGGTAGCACATGATACAAAGGACCCCAAATATTCACATATCTGTTGAGCATGGACTGCATTTTAGAATTGTCACTGGCAAAGTAACGGAGGTGCTTCATGAAACCTTTTTGCACACCCTCTAGAAAAAAAGATATTTCCACCTATGTATAAACTGAATGTACTGTTGGTGCAGATTATAGAAATTAATGATTTTGTAGCTTTCACGTATTTGTCTCGATGGATTCTACAGTTTTTGTACAAATGACCTTCATCTACTCATGTACAGATAGTATCTACAAACTGATGAACAGCATCTCAAACTGATTTCTTACTGCAAGAATTCAACAAAACCAAGAAAGCAAGCATCAAAGATTTCAAGTCCCATTCTCCCTCAAGGAAAAAAATGACAGCCTACATTTGTTCTACCTTTGGCACAGGAATCGCTGGTAAAAGGAAATTACACTGATGTCACAACAACAGTCTAGACAGTGTCTTGGTAAATCCTGTAGTAAAACAACTCACAATCCCTGGTTGGTATTACATTGGACCAGTCTCTCTAAACAAAGTCTGTTCTGTCAAACTATAACAAATCTCTCTCTATCTCTCTTTCAAGCTGCCCATCTCTCTCTCTCTCTTTCTCTCTCTCCTTTTTTTCTCTCTCTCTCTCTCTCTCTCTCTCATCACTCTCTATCTCTCTCCCTTCCTCCCTCCTCATCTTATGGTACAGAGTGAGGCCGAATAATGAGTTCCCGTCTCATCACCGCCAAGAAATCAACCAGCTTCATCATCAAATTGAGTCCATTTTCTCAAAGAAATAAAAAAAAACATTCCCCCCTCTCAGTGATGAAGTGGAGCTGGAGGAGGAGGCATGAGGGAGCTTGATGGCCTGCCTGGTCCGCTGGCCAGGGAGGAAGGAGGGTGGCTGTCTGTCCTCTGCTGCTTGGCAGCAGGGGGCCGAGGACTACTACTACTACTGCTGCTGTTGTCTGCAGGACGTTTGTTGCTGGAAGGTTTGATGGCTTCCTTGTCGATGAAGTTCATCAGGAATTCCTTGGTGACTGGATTCTGTATACTCTGACACACGGCTGGGGATCAAGAGACAACATAATATTACAGCTCTGTAACTCTGAAACAACCTTTTCCCTCATTTAGATATGCCCCTTGAATGCTCTCTCAAAATCTCACTTGTGTATTAAACGAAACTTTTCTATCAGGTCTCCCCATCTTGTCTTCATAGAAAATTTGCAAAAATCAAATAAAACAAAATTTCTAGTATTATCTAAACAAAAATATTGCTCTGAAAATAAACAGTGAGGAACATGTAGGAACAACTTCTGAAACCGTCATCATAATTTTGACTACCTAGACATGATGTACTCCAATGAACTTCAAAAGTTGCATTCAATGGAATAAAAATGAGATAACACAAGTTTTATGAAACATGCTCTTGCAACAACTGCTACCTAGTCAAACTACAATAACCAAATTCTTTACTTCAACCCCGGTCCAAACTCAATTCCTAACTCTAATCCTAACATAAAACCAACTGCAACCCCAAAACTAGCCCTATATCCTGGACAAAATGAAGCTTGGAGCAATCAAATCAATGTCTCTAAAGCAAATGGAAGGAGTAGTCATGCATAGTGTAACCTACCGACGGCTGTCTTGTAGCCGTTGGGAAAGCTCTTGTCCGTCCTCTCTCTCATAAACACCCAACCTTTCTTGTTGTTGTAGGAACACTCAATGATCTTATTGTCGTACTGCTTCAGGTCCTTGGTGATCTGTGCTCAAGAAAAATGAACATTTGTCAGGTTTTTACTTCTTTTTTATCTTTACATTTTTCTTTCAGAATTGAAATATAATGCAATGCGTTCTTAACAGTTTTAAAGGTAAAGACCAGTATTGGAAACGCCCCAATTTCAAAAAATGAAATGGAAGCTCTCATTACCAATCATGTGAAAGAATCTGTTTTGACCAATACATGATGATTACAAATTTGCCGGAAAACCGCCTACTAATTCATTTATTTGGTAAATTTGTTTCTCTCATGGTCGTGCGAGAGATATAGGGAAGTCCCATATACATCTTTCTGTGTATAGTGCTTGTAACTTTATGAAGAATGGCCCAAATTTCTTATCATTTTGATGATTCCAGAACCTTGCAGATGCTAGATGCTAGATGATCAACCTTTTCTGATCGATTCCACAACGTTTCTTTCACAATGCAATCGCATGACCATAACTGATCTTTACCTTTAAGTATTCTAAGATGAAACAAATGTTATACTGAGTTCTGATAAAGTTATAAAATTGAATCTAATCTTAATTTGAAATTACCTGCATTGTATCAATTAATGACCTTTGTTGAAACTGATCTAAAGAACACTTAAAATGGAAAATACACTTAAATGCGATATTGTACGTGTACCGTAATTAATGGTGTATTCACCACACTTTTTTGCCGCTGAAAACAATTCAAAGTCGTGGGTACGTCTTATACACGGTACATAAGAACAAAAAAGAGGGGTGCGATTAATATACGAGGGCGGTTTATACACTGTTAATTACGGTAGCTTGAGAAGTGTTGCAGATAAATGTCAAAACTTTACCTTTCCTATCATTATGAACATATCAAAGCACACCATAATGGAAACCTATGGAAGTGGAGTAAGAATGATAGATTTGACCGAGTAAGACTGACCTTCATTTGTCCAAAGGGCTGCTGTTGACCCCCGACAAAGAGTAGACCAAGCGTCTCTGGGATGCACCTGAAAGCAAGGATAAACATGCAGGCTCCAGGGTCATTCATGAAAATAAAACATAGCTATAAAACAAAATGTCATTACCGGTATATGGGATCTTATGCAAACATTGCCAGTCTAGCCAATGTATATTAGGGTGCTTTTGAGTTGTAAAAATTAATGAGGGATTGGGTAACTTTGTCTCAGGTTCTGAATAAAATCCTGGATTTAGCTCATGCTGCAGTGATAATTATAAACCTTTAAGTCAGTCCGATTATCAAGCTATATATGACTGGAAAACGAATTTTGAAATTTCGATTTCTAGGTTTTTATAACACTACAGTCAATTGGGGAAAATTGGTATGGTAAAACCAGTCGCTTGAAGATTTTTTAGTTTTTTGAGGCACTTCATTATCATTTTCATTTTGAAGCGAATTTTTTTTTAGGGCTTTTGGGGTGTTTTGGGGGGTCTGTTCATATCCCCATGAAAAATAAAGCAAATTGGTATCAAAACTGCTTTAAATCTGCTATTGATCTACATTTGCTACAATTTACCCAGGTGATGTAAATGGGTACCTGACAGGAATTAATTCCTTGAAATGCTAGAGCACCGTAATGGCCGCTTTGCAAAAGCCAGGGTAATAATCGGGGCAGCGCCAGGAGCGTCACAACGTTTGCGATATATAAGAAGCCAACATTATTATCATTATTGTTATTATATACCCTTTTTTTAAATAAAAACCATCACTGTAAGGTTTAAACAGGGCATGAAGGAAAGTCTTTAGAATAGATGTGTCTGTAGGATTAAACTATTACTTTTTTTTTTATATCACTAAATTCATTGAATGACCATTACCGAATATCAAAATGGGTCTGCACACACAGAGAAAACAGAGAGGTACGTGCTTGCCTTCATGCTAATGCGAGTCATAGAAGAAATCTTCCAGAGGCAGAAAATTAAAAGCACCGGCCCTCCTAGGTCTACTGTACTTACCCTTCTCTCTTGACAGTGGTCACCTTGATTCTGAAGTCAACAGAGTTTAGACTGGGTGGCTTCCACTTCAGTATCAGGTCGCATCGTCCTGGTATGTACGGCTGTGTAAAATAAACATGGAGAGCCCATTGCATCTTCCAGAAAAATGGTGATATGACTCCCCCTGCCCCCCCCCACCTCATTCTTTAAGACAAGGCATTAGCAACAACAACAACAACAAAATACTTTTCTCATAAATATGTTGTAGGTTACCATGGGATCGTTGTTGCTTTTCTGATCGCATTTTATAGACACACTTCACAATATAGAAAACAGCCAACAATAATTGATTTTGTTTGAAACTCGCTATCATGTTCTTCTCATGCTCGTACATTACAATATGAATGAAAACATTTACAAAATGTTATCTGAATCTTGAAAATTTAATTTAGTGCACTCCTGGTAGCAGAATATGATCCACAACTTATTTAATCAACATCATTTACATGGATTTTTCTACAAAAACAATCAAAATTGCGCTTACATCTTTGTGCGGTTGAAATATAAGTCCATCTGTCTCATGCATCAGTTCTTGGCTGAAGCTTCCATCAAGTATCTAAAAGGTAGTAAGAACCATAACATGGAAATTTGAACTAGCGGTATTAAAATTATTCCAGAAAAAAAAATACGTTACAAGATAACACATTGAATATTCTGAAGTAACTACTTCAGATCTACTACATCTGTATAGACCTCAAAATCATTTGTATCTCATAGCAAGAAAAAAAAAAAATCATTTTCTGTGGCTTCTCAGGAGAACAGTTCAATTAATGACAGAGCTAAAATAATAATAATAATAACTAAAAATATTGCAATCTCAATTGCTGCGTAATGCGAATGAATCCGACAGCAGTGGCAGCGATTTTTGTGTCATCCTTATGTTTGAAGGAGGAACAAAGATCCCGTTTCCCGCCCATTGTCAAGCCTAGGAGCAGCATCACCAAACACTTGATCACCGAGCATCACCAAACAAGATGTCTAGATTTTACTAATACACACCTCCATACAAAATATGAAGGAAGTGTGGCTGTACGTAGGACCCTACACTAGAGTGCACACAAGACAGCTATACAAATATGACCTTTGACCCTATAAAAGACAGAACACTCGAGACAGCATCACCAAAATCTGAAGGCTTGTAGATTATACCAAGATACACCTTTGTTTTTCACTCACATTCTCACTTAAGGTAAACTATGAAAGAGTGGAAAAAAGAAATAATGGGTGCCAATTTGAGGAGGAAAAGCAATTCATTTTAATTGACCTTTAGAGAACTCTCAATTGGTATAGGTAAAAACAAACTCAGACACACAGCTCTCTGCTCCTAACCCAATTTCACCAAACCGACCTACCTTCTTAGACGCGGTTATATCCCAGAAGGGTTTCTCTCTGATGCCGAAAGGTTCTCGCATCCTATCGATGGAGCCTTTCTGCAACTCAACCTCTCTAGGTGCTATGATCTCATCCTGGATACATCGTCTCCTCCAACCAAAGTCGCATCCACCTACTGGTTTGCCCTGCACGATAATGATGATCAAAATAATTTGTCCTATGAATAAATTTCAATTTAATCAATGCCCATTTCATTTCTGATTGGGGTACAAATTCATCTGAATGACTGATATCAGTATTGACTGTCACTTTTTATGATTGTGTTGAATTTTCTGACGTTTGTTTGGAAAAAATATATCACATTCATCTGTCATAGAGCCAACTTAATTTTGTGAGTGCTGTTCTAAAGAGCCATTTAATCTACCATGACTAGGCAAGAGAAAAATGGAATTTCGGATAAAAATTCAACTCACCCAATATTTGATGATGTCATATATGAGATATCTTGCTACTGATTTGCCGTCCACTGTGTCGATAATCATCTCCTGCAGAACATATTTTCACGGTGGTGATAAAAATGAGATACACCCGCATTTACAGATGTAAGGAAAGCTAACTAACTGATACTGTAAAAGCATGAATCTGTATAATCGCCCTGAGCATCTTCAAAGCACCCATGGAATAGTTTCTGTGAATACACAGCACATAGAAGTTCTATTTTAATTGAAATCTACATGCATGATATTTTGAAACAGGATCTGGCAAAAATCTGTCCGATTTTCATCTGTAATACAAAAGAAATCCAATTAAACTTTTATTCAATAAAAATATTTTAAAATAAAATCCTTTCAACTAGGAGAAAATATTCCACTAGCACCATTTTGTCATGTGCTTGACCCTAACAGTTCAGTATTTACTCTGAAGAATAATGCTGAACAATAAAAATCATCCATTCCTGTAAGCCTCACATACATCTCTATGCACTTCTAAAGAGCTTGGGAAATTATTAGCTAGCTATAGCCTTGCTGCCCTGATAAGGCGCCATGGCATTCAAGATATTATTCAACTGACATGGGTTGAGAGAGGCAAATGTAGATTGATGTCTTGCTAAACCGATATCAGTGATACGGCTACAAAACCGGGTAGCCCGATTGATATTTCCGGTTTCTAGGGACCATCCACCTCAGCCACTCTTGAGATCATTACACTGGCTTCCTTTGAAACAAAGAATAATTTTTAAAACACTCTTCTTTGTCTTCAAAATACACAATAATCAAGCTCCACAATATTTAGATGACTGTTTGAATTTATAAAAAACCTGCCAGGGCATTGAGGTGGGCCAGGGATCCTCTACGTCTCATATTCAGTTACCCACACATTAGCCGGTGATAGGACATTTACTGTATCTGCTCCAAAATATTGGAATGATCTACCACTTAGACTTTTGGCAGTTTGTAGTTTTAAGATGTTTATGTTATTTTGATTTTCATTCATGGTATTGGCCTTAATGGAAAAGCATGGTATAAGTAATAATGATAATAATAATCATAACATACTCACCCCATCTACGAGGGTATCCCTGTGAGGTCCCTTACGATTCGGGAATGAGAGATGAGGAGCTGAGAAGACAACGTGATCTCTATCAAAGAGATACACCTCTCCTGGACCATCTATTAACATCATGTACCTAGAAAATGAAAAATGAATAAATTGGGTTAATTTTTTGTAGTTTAGTTTCTCTACAACTTCTTAAAGGGATTGGGTATCTTGGTCTCAGATTCTGATACAAAATCCTGGATTTAGCTCATGCTGCAATGATAATTATAAACCTTTAGGTCAGTCAGGACCCCATGACTTTTATAAGCTGATCTGATTATCAAGATATTTATGATTAGAAATCAAAATATAAAAAATTTGTTTTCCTAACGTTTTTTATAACACTACAGTCCATTGTGGAAAATGAGTATGGTAAAAACCGGTCACTCAAAGTTTTTACTTTTTTGAGGCACTTCATGATCATTTTGAAGCGCAATATTGTTAGGGCTTCAAAATTTCACCATATCACAGACACTGAAGAACATGTAGGGCCATGCATCCGAGATTTAACATTGTTAAACAATGCCTATAAGCATTTTATAAGCTTCTACTGAAAATGCCCATTTTTCATGAAAGGGTCACAATAGACAACAAATACATACCGTCACCTAAAAAGAACATAGTAGCTTGACTGATGTGGGTTTTTTCTTTTGTTGTTGTTTGCTTCTCACTCATAAATGCTTTTGCTCCAACTACACTAATGCCCATCATTCATGGGAGTACTAAAAGCTCTATTGAAAAGATAAACCTCCTCTCAAAAGTCTAAATCAATAACAGACATCGTGTCCCCAGAAAGTGTTTTTTATATTCTTATGGTTCTTTTTCTTTCATGTGTGAGCCATTACTACATTCATATTCAGAAATTCAGAAAGGATTTATGGTGTGCAAAGAGTCAATCTCTATTTCGTAAAGGAAAATAAACCACTGGAATGAATCTAGTCATAAAATCAAAATAAGAAATGGAATTCATGACATGATTTTAACTTGTTCAAGAGAACTTTCATGACTGTCCAAAGATTTGCTAACTTTCAGTACCGGTATTCTGTTTTTCAAATTTTTCCGTTTACATTATGAATGTTTCAATCTCTTTAACATTCCTGGAGGTTTACCTTATCCCATCTGCTTTCCAACTGACCCAGTAGTAATTCTTCTTCAGGAAGTTGATATTGTTCCTATCCATGGAAACAGGCTGACTGCCTGGGAACTCTTGTCTGTAAAATTAAACATCAGTATTAAAGGGCTGTACATGTAATCGCCATCACCATAGCATAATGTCTGTTTTGCCAAGCTCTGGGGTTGGATGCTTCAAGCCTTCCACAAGGGCGATAGTCCAACATAATTGTTTGTGAAATCGCAGTAAAATTAAAGTTATGTGAGAAGCTGTTAGGAGAAATCCTGATATTTAATACATATAATACCTACAAGGCTACAAGAGAATTTACAATTTTCACCTGTCTCAGGCTTGTTGTGATTCACAGAAATGTCATCAAATTAACAATTACACATTTACACTGAATGACACACACTCAGATATAATGAATGCCTAAACCATGCCTTCTCAACTAGTTTATTAGAAGCGCCAAAACAACAAGAATTTGTAGTTGAAGTGCCACCCTGTATGTTAGACTGTGCTGCGAGGGAGCGTAGCCGAAAATGGATGGGGTCGAGGGGCAAAGCCCCAACGGAGGGTAGCAGGGGCGGATCCCTCTGAAACTGGTGGATTTTAGGGCTTTCTAAAGGCCCAAATGGGGCATTTTTAACACCATTTCATTCCACAATATTATCAATCCTAATTTCATATTGATGTGAAAAAGTTAGTATGATTGCTGGGTACCATTACACTGGAGGTAAATTTATATGTAGTTTTTTTTTTTGTGCAATAAACACAGAAAAAATGGTAAAAAACTGATAAATAAACCCCTTTCTTCCTGTTATGGGTTCAAATTCGACTGCGACCAAGTACTTTACTCACGACCCTAAGAAAAAGTTTAGTGTAGAGCTCTGCATACAGGTATGAAGTCATTAGTGTCAGTACAGTCAAACCTGCTCTTGTGACCACCTGTCTACAAAGACAACATTTTTTGTTTGCCTTGGAAATGGTCTCTCTTTGAAACATGTACTAAAGGAACCTGTCTACAAAGACCAAATTTTTTTGTTTTTTCCTTAGAAATAGTTTCTCTTTGAAACATGTACTAAAGGAACCTGTCTACAAGGACCACTTGTGTTTCCATTTGGTGGTGGCTATAGACAGGTTTGAAAAAGGTTAGTGTAGAGCTCTGCATATGAAGTCAGTAGTGTCAGTAGTTAACAGTTTTCTTTAAAGGATGGAATAGGATTTAATTCACTGAAAACTTAAGACAGCAATTTAAATCTTACCTTTTCCATCCGACCATTTGTTCCACTTTTCTTCTGAGATGGTTGGCTTTCTGGAAATCGGTGACAACTGTCACACCTTGTACTCCCTCCATAAACTAATGTATCAACCAAAACAAACAATAAATCTTTGTAAGAACACTGCTTTTTCAAATACAGTTAACAACTTTGATTATTCATACCCTTGTAAATTTGACGTTTTTTGTAACTCGAGGATGAAAGTTGGACAGTTTGAATTAGGGCCTTCAGGGTGGTGTTTCACAAAGATTTTACGTTGAACTTAACTCTAAGTTGGACTTAAAAATTATGGAAAGCCATAGCATCTCTGAAAATATTTTGTAAAAACTATTTTAAAAGGCATAAAATGTTGATTCAAATCATTCATATTTTCTATTATCATGGGAGATTTCCTGTTCTTGCTGTGGAATTTATGAAAAGTCTAAAATACTTGTTTTTTCACTTTTGAATATATTTAAATCTAAGGCTACAAATGGCTCTCCATAATTTTTAAGTCACACTTAGAGTTAAGTTCGACTTAGGATCTTTGTGAAACACCCCCCTGATGTAAGCTTTGGATTTGTCACATTCTCAAGAAACTATAATGGGGACGAGTCAATTTTCGCATACTTAAAAAGTTATAAAAACTTGGTAAGGGTATGAATGATATAATTGTTAAATGTATTACAGTAAATAACCTGATTCAAACAAATACAACATAATTGTACAGATGCAGAATAGAAAAAATATGATCAACAAGATGGAATGAATATAGCATTGAATGGCAGAGTTACATATTATGAAACATAAAGGTGGTTGAAAGAATAATTATAAGAAATCTCCAAACATACATGTAAAGCATACGTTGTACAGGTTGTAAAAGTTGACATGGAATGATCATCAGTATAGGCATTTACATCAAAAATGTTTCAGGTATATCTACAGAGAATTGACACTAGCATTAAAAAGGGATGATTAAGCCGACATGTATCAGGATATCTGCTACTGCCTCACGATGTTTATCTTTGTTGGATCCGTTTCATATATATTTGTTTTGTAAAAGAATTACAGTAATTTGTTCAAACAAATAATTACTGACATTTTGCTGTCTATAAATAAGTAGGGGAGAAAAAAGTTAAACCAAGCTGAGAGTGTGACAACAGTGTATCAATCACTTTATATACAAATAATTTGTGCACAGCTAGAATGTATAAAAACAACCTCAATTCTTTTTAAACCTGGCTTTCCATGGGCTTACAGATAATAAATATGAAGAAAATAAGGAACAACATTAATCAGCACAAATGGAACCCAAGTCGGACTTGGGGTTCAGGAAGACCTACCGTAAATCTCCGTGTATAAGATGCACTTTTTTTACCGTCGGGGAAATTCAAAAGTCGGGGTGCGTCTTATACACGGGTGCGTCTTATACACGGAGATTTACGGTAATTTTAGAAAGCGTGTACAGGTGCACCAAGTAATGTACTCACAAGACGCTTTGCAGAATTCTCTTTACAGAAGTAATATTTGAAGCTCATATTTGGAATAATGTATCAAGACATAAAACTACATACATACATCCCTTTTGGGTGATTGGTACACTATGGCCCGAATTCACAAAGGAGTTTTAGATTTAACCCATGGTTTAAACCCTCATTTGCAACACCCATGGTTAAGAATAAGCGCAAAATAAGCGCGACACAAGTCAGAGGTCCAATATTAGGCATCGCAAGGCAAGGTAGGCTTATTTTACGCTTATTTTTCAACCATGGTTTATTTAAATGAGGGTTTAAACCATGGATTAAATCTAAACCTCCTTTGTGAATTCGGGCCATTAAGTTTTCTTCCTTTATGAATACAATGTCAATCTAATATTATGAATAATTTTAAAGTCTAGATGGGGAATCAGATCACTTCTTTCATTTCTAAAACTGACCTGCTTATCTTGTTGGTTTTTATTTCTGCCTCCTCCTCCCTGCTTCTTGGAAGAAGCTGCAATTTCATCATCATCTCTGTCATCAGCTCCTGAAAAGTTAGCAAAACATATCTTGAGTTCAAAGGAAATTGTTAATAATAATAGTGATAATATTCAGTTCAAGTATAGCGCATAATACGTTATGAAAAAACATCTCTATGCGTTGCCAAAGAGCTTTGGAAATTATTCCCCTCGCTTTAGCTCCGGCAGCCGTTATCAGCACACAGTGCATTTTCGAGGAATAATCCTACCAGGTACCCATTTACCATTTACCTCACCTGGGTTGAGTGTGGCACATGTAGATCAATGCCTTGCCAAAGGACATTAGTGTTGCTTTGGGACTGGAACTGCGGACCTTGTGATCCACCGTTCGGTGATGTATCCACTCGACCACAACACCTCATAGCCTGTAACTGCATCTAGTATTCTTACACGGCACTGTAAGGATTATTAGAACGTGGAGTGCTTACCTATTTTTGATTTGTTATAATGCTCCTTGATTCCTAAAAGAAGGAAGAAATATCACATACTACATAGAGCACACTGAACAAAAACTGCACAACCAAACTAGCTTTTTTTCATGGTTAACTCACCAACACACCAGTCTGGCAGGTCAGGAGGGGGAGGAGCTTCTGAGACATCGCCATAGCGATCAAAAAGCTCTTGGATGTAGTCTCCTTTGTAGATGCCTGGTGGCCTGCCCTGGGCAAACAGACTCACTGCCGCATCCACACTGTCGAGCAAAGAAGAAAAACTTTTAATAGCAGGTCTCATTAATAGGAAACAGATGAACAATATTCAACAGAGGTCCCCATCGATTTGGTTCTCTCTCACCATCTGTAATCAGACTCATCCCGTTTTGTTTTTTTTGTATTGTTTTTTTCCATCACAACAGAATGACTAACAACAGACCTAAAGCAGGATTCTGTTGAGCCTCACGTAAATTTCAGAATCGGTAGATGCTTATAAGTTCAAACGGAAATTATGGGTTTTCATATTCTACAAAGAATGCTTTAAATAACTAAAATGTGCAAGGAAAAGGAAGTTAAAAATCAGAACACAATAATTATGAGAACATTTCTATAATTTCATTCAGTAAATAAAATATTTGGTGGAAAAAAGACATTTAAATCTTCAAATTGGCAATAATCAACATACATTTAAAAATCAAGAAAGTGTCGGGACAAGGAATGAAAGGTGCAACACAAATGGCAGGTGAAAGAGTTGCATGGCATGCTCTCGTGAAGACCACAGCAGCGCTTTACAGCGCCACCTGAAGTTGATGATGATGATGATTAAAAAATCATCTCATTTGCTGCATTATGCAATACCTATTTATACACTTTCATTTATACATTTACAGGCCATTTGGTTCACAGAATTAAAAAACCAAGGAACATTTGTACAATCAACCAAAAGGATGAATAGCCGATTCATTCTACCTCTACAGAAAAATCTTTTCCAGGGGGTTGATTCACAAAGATCCGAAGTCGAACTTAACTCTAAGTTGGACATGGAAATTAAGGAGAGCCATTTGTAGCCTTGAAATAAAATATATTTAAAAGCAAAAAATTCACATATTTTAGACTTTTCATAAATTCCAAATCAAGAACATGAAATCTCCTTGAAAATAGATATATGAATGATTTGAATCAACGTTTTATGCCTTTTACAATAACTTTTACACAATATTTTAAAAGAGAGCTTTCCATAATTGTTAAGTCCGTCTTAGAGATAGTTCAACTTAGGAATTTTGTGAAAGAGCCCCAAGGATGAGTATAATACCCACCTCCAGTCCAAGGCCTCTACCAGGTAAGCGCAGATAAGAAAACCAGTCCTGTTGTAACCATGGGTACAGTGTACACCAATAATCTGATCAGGGTTCTTGCAGTTGGTGCTGCACATCTGAATGAAGAGGGATGTCTGTTCTTTGGATGGGCATTCACCACGTCTGTGGGAAAGAAAAATATTGTCGGATTTGACTTGACTTGACTTGACTGTACCGGTATTTGTGGAACCAGCTACCGGCTATTGTGAAGACAGTTTCATCTGTTGACCAAGTTCAAGGAGCAACTGAAATCCCGTTTACTTTGTTATAGAACAATGGATTAAATTGGCTCAACTGGTCTTATCAATGGGATGTTTTCATGTTTCGGTGACCATCACATATGAAGTGATGTGTGCAGCATTTTGTAACTGCAAGGAAAAGGCACTAAATCAAGTCCCTTCTCGGATTGGGAATGGGTGTGATATGATACGATTTAGTTTTTTATTTCTTTTATATGGAGCTCGGTAGCTGTTTAGACACCTTTCTTCTGATTGAATACTGTTTATACGCATCTGGATGAAAAGGTGGTCTAACCCTTTGATGGGCATTCATCATTATAACTAGAAAGGATTGTAATTAATTTCATCCGATTCGACCTAAATTGCATCTTTTTTTTAATTAGAAAAGATTGTATTTATTTTCATCCAATTTGATCTAACTTGCATCTCTTTTTATTAGATTCGAAAACTGCATTTAATTTCATTTGTTTCATCCAAACTAACTGAATATAACATGATTTGATTGTGCTTTTTATTTCTTGTACTTTTTATATGCAGAATTGTAGCGGGATTAACATGTCTCTTCCTGATGACTGGCACTATTTGACACAACTAGGGAATGATGTTTTGAAGAACAAAATAATATCATTATCATTGAAACAGAATCTGATGTTATGGAGGGTTAAATCCACTTGCCTCATTTAATTTACTGTTACTTATTGAATGCCTTACTATCTCCATTTCCCTGGAAAAAAAAATCAACTAGGTTTCTAAAGAGTTGATTGGTACTACAAAATCAAAGAATAGCAACCACTACAGACATACTCAAACATTTTGTCTTGCACCCATCGGAGTATATCGGAAGAATGAACGTAAAGCCGATATCAAACAATACAAGCAGAAGCTAAAGAAACAAGGTGTGCTAAAAAAAATGGCCTGTTTTGTTCACTTAGCTTCCGCCTATATCGTCTGATTTCGGATTTCTGTTCATTCTTGCGATTAACTCAAATGAGTTAATCTCAAAGAAAAAGCTACATATTGTACAACTGGGTTTGTATAAGCCATTACAAAAAAAATGTTGTATTGCCCTTAAGGTGCCAAGACATGGGTCGGTTGGTCGGAAATCTTCTCTTTTTTTCCCCCTCCCTCTTTGGGCTGATATTTCTCAGTTTTTAATGCTTTAAAATATTTTTTTTCTTCTAAAGAACTGTAAAAAAATAAAAAACCTTTTTAAAAAAAGCTGACTGTAGATTTCAAGATTTTTGGGTCGGTCGCAAAGGGCAATACAACATCTCTTTTTCTTAGGCATAATTCACTGACCCTCTACAGGGCAGCTTGATGTGTTTGGCTCCATTCTTTTCGATTTCCTCCTTGTCGTAGAACCTGTTTGTGTTGGTGAGGTCAAAGACCCATCCAAGTTTGACCTGCCTGGAGTTCATGTAGGCAAACAGCATGGACGTGTCAAATCGGTTCTCTTCCGGAATGCTGTCATTGTACTTGGGACCAAGCGGAGTCTTGAAAGGGAGGAACTTTCCTGTGAAAGAGAAGAAGATTGAGATACATTTCCTTTCTTGTCATAATAATGGTATTTTTTTTCCTTTTTATTTGTCATTTTCAAGAATTATGTTGTACCACATTATAATTTCAAGAGTTATGTTGTACCACATTCTAACTTCAAGAGTCTTTACAGACAAGTGGTCTTTCTATACGGGTGGTTGTAAGAGCAGGTTTGACTGTAGTATTAATGTATTACCTGCAATCAAGGTTCCCTTGCGAGGACAGTTCAACCAACGTTCTGGTACAGCCAACATACCAGAGCTTGTCTCAGTAGTAGGTGTGACTTGAATTTCTCATAGATTTGCTGTATGAAATGACAAAAAGGATTATCGATCATTAAACAAGAATCAGAATGAGTAGGCAGGGTGAGAGAGGGCGTGCGTGAAGTTAGTGACCGTGATGACGATCATCGATTGATAACGTAAATTGCTTGCATGAATTTAATGAGGATCTGAGATGACAGTCCCTAACTTCATGCACGCACGCGCGCGCAAGCACGCACCCTGGCCTTATGTCAGTATGTACTTGTATTGTGCAGCGGTTTGCCATGAAACCTGTGAGAAAGTTTATACTAATGTCTTTGTTTTTAGGAAAAATACCACCCAAAAAATAAGAAAATTAACACGAAACAGGTAAGAAAGATAACAACTCTTTTTTGGTGTGTCACAGGTCCAAATGGTAACAGTCGTGTACAAGCGCCAAATTTTCTTGGTTTAGCAGGTATTTGAGCCTACTTTTACTGATTGGGCCAACCGTACTCAGCTCTATGTAAGTTCTTCCATTTTTCAATTTCATGACGTTTTTTTCAAAATAAAGGGAGACCTCAACACCCGATTACATCTCATTTGTTCGTTGCGATCGGTTGTTAACATAGGTCACTGAACAGTGACACACGTCAGTGACAGGCTGTCTGCACATGCGAGATAGAAAGCTACCCGTCGGATATTGCGCAACTGCTTTACATGACCTCACTGGTATAGTATCCGCAAAGCACGCTCTTTTATTTTATTCGATATCAGGTGCAGAACAAAGCAGGGCTTTAAGAGCAAGTTTACAAAATTTCTTTTCATTTGGTATTAAAATCATGTACCAAAATGGTAATTTGGTATATGATTCCACTAATGATTTGATATTCCACGTTAAGTTGTAATAGTGGAGTATTTTACTGGTATAAAAATTCAAAAGTGTATTCTTTGGTTTACATATTAATGCTAGTTTTTTAAACTTACCAATGTTAGAAAGAACAATTTGAAAATTCAAATCGTGGGTCTACTGTCGAACTTGAAGATAATTGAGATGTGTGTTAACTTGTACTTATGATGACGGTTACGTGCAAATGCCCCAAAAGTTCAAGTTTTCAAAAGACAAAAACATGAATGTTCACACCACAGCTGATGATCTGATGATCATGAATAATGCCTGGTGTAGCCTTAAGGGAGTAAGCTGTATCGCTCTGATAAGATATTTGCTAATATTTCGTTATTTTTACCTCCGATTTTGCCATAGGTCATTAGGAGTAGAAGCGGCATAACATTCGTTGAGGCCACTGTCCAATTTGCGGGAAGGTGTGATTTTGGACACATTTTAGGGTTTGTTTACCTGCCTCTCCGCACACGTCTATGGGAGCCAGTTAAGGCTTGGTGATATTAATATCATAAAAATATTATCACCACCAAGTCCAAGACTCCAAACCCTTTATTAAGGCTAGCCTTGTGGTGGGCACGAAGAGATTTAGATGACATTTAGCGCATGCACAGATCGCTCATCTGATCTCAGCCTCATTTCCATAAGTTGGCGACCAGCCTGGCCGACATGGGCTATCGCTGGTCTCTATTCACTCAATGCTATAAGATATTTGTGCAAGGGGCAAGCTTGTGATTTTCCTTTTTTTTCGATACCAAAATTATGATATTTCAGTCAAACCCTCTACTTGTTATGATTTTTTCACTTTAGTATTTCACTTAAGTTAAACTTCTCGTATGGTTAATGATATTGTGCATGGTATTGTGCATGCGCGTAATACCATAAACCATACAAGAAGTCTGCATAATTTTGGACTGATAGCTTTAGTTTGAGGTGCAGAGCTATAGCTAGGGTGTCTGATCGCGCACCTGATGTTGTGTGCTAAAATCCTTCCCATTGAGATTGCACACATTCCTATGCAGTCTAGGTGCATTGCGCGACCATGAAAATTGGTCAATGATTTTATGAACAAAATTGAAATTGAAATCTTTGGGGCTTGTGATCCCAAAGATCAAACTCAATGAATGAGGTGTCATATGAAAGAGCAGGTTTTTCTCCATATTCCCCATAGGGGCGCACCCCAAAAATTCTAAAAATATCTTGGTCAAAACAGCGATTGAAATGTTGTTTGCATCCTAGCTCCAAAATTTGCCACTTTCCTAAGCTGCACCCCTGCGGCTTAAAGAGAAACTCCAGTACTGGTAAAAGAAGAAAATCAGAATCAAACGAAACTTACACTGAATGTTCAAGATTACAAATAAATAACATGTGCCAAACAATTTTGGAAGAAAATGTATACTGGCTGAGTAATGAGCATAGAAAGACAAGGAAATCAAGGTAGTACCAACCCCCGACACCATGTGTGTTGTCCCATA
>BEXV01000597.1:158456-187359 GCA_003118195.1 Hemicentrotus pulcherrimus | reverse complement strand
TCGATCTGGCGCTGCTCAGTGGCTGCCGGGCTCACGATCAATTGGGCAAAAAGAATTTCCGTTTCGGTTTAATAAAATTTGGAGTGGACTATTAGGCTATTATTACACCTGTACAAGTATCTCTTTCACATTTCTAAGCTTTTGAATTTCCTCTATCTGTTAAAAGCCATAAGGGCTTTATCTCATGTATGTTTACACAAAGTAAATACCCTTATGACTCTCAACACAAGTTACACTGCACATCAGGAAATTATTGTGATTGTACATTGTATACGAGAAGTACACTGTGTTGGAAGCCATTGCATGTATGTTGTTGCGATAGGATTTGCCACAAATTCATGTGATTTTTTCAAATGACACAGCAGATTTGAAACAAGTAGGCCGAGTTACAAGTTACATGTTGCTTGTCTCTATGCCAGCCAGCTAGGCCAGTCATTGTCATGCCTTTCAGAGAATTAATACACCCCACAATCTTCATTGTACACACAGACAAGGGTCATGTACTTGAACATTTCCTTTGTAGATAGACGCTGTATCCCTTTGTGCATTTGGATTTCCACAAGTTGGTGATGTCTTGGGTAGGTAAGCCTGCTGTGCTGTCACTACAGCTGTATTGTACATGATGTATGCCTACATGTAGAATTGGCCCAGGTTGCTCACCCCCTCCATACTGTATGTACATGCACATGCACACGAGTGCGCAGGGGATAATCCGCCTTTGTTCTGGATGGGAAAGGGGGGAAGAGTAGACGATTACTGCCATTCCACTCTGCACAGGCAGGACAGGACGAGGTCACAGAGAGTTCATTGAAGTATGGTAGAGCGCAGGCTTTATTAACAAGTGGTGCAACAGTGGAGAGTCTGCTGTTGTTGATCTTGTCAAGTTTCCTGAAGCTCTTCAGGGAGGGAAGAGGCTAAGGAGATAATGGCTTTCGTGGGTTTGGAATTAGGAAATTGTAATTGTAATTGGTGTCAAATTGTATGTGTGTTTGTTCTTTGTCTATGTCTGCAGATAAGGTGCCCTTGTATAATGTATGAGCAGGTACTATTACCTGTTCATGTGTAACCTTCATAGAAACGTACATCTGTATACAAATAGTGTTAATTTTGGTTTATATGTAGCCACTGTACATTGACATGTAGGCTAACCTGTACACAACCAAGATGTAGCTCTAGTACAGCTTACAGTCAATTGTGAACAACTTGCTGAACCACAATTTACAACTACATTTGTACATGTACATGTATGTCAAAGTCCAAATAACTCCATATAAACTATTTTTAAAAAAAACTGACTAAAATAGTACATGATATCATTCTCTGTGTGTTCAAGACTTGATATTACTATAGTATATAATAATGGTTAAAATGATTTTACTCATCATTTGAAGTATTACATTGATTTATTGAGGATCTTCCCAGTAGTACTAAATCCCAGAACATTAAACATGGAACATATCAACATCTGCATGGTTGGGATAACAGAACCAAGCATACATTTGTTCATCATTAATGGTATCCATTCGTTGTTTGCTAGAGATGTTTCATGTTTTTGACCCCAACATGCAGATTACACAATTGAGAATCATTTTATTGAATGCCAATACTGGTTTTTGCAACTACAGTGCATTGGTCTTGAAGTGCATTTACCTCGAACATCGATGCCATCTTTTTTTGGCAGAACTTGTAAAAAGCAAATCTACTTTTTTCAAACAAATTAAATTAGTTAACCAGAATTCATCCCTCAGAATTTGAGTAAAACAATGATTTTTGCTGAATGAAATAGTCTGAAAATAACTCAAAAGCGTGCCAAAGGGCACAGTATTTTAAAAGTCTCATTCTCAATTTGAAGCATCCTATGGGATCATTATTGAGGCACTGTAAGAAATTACAAATTAGTTCAGAACTTTCTGTGAGGCATTTTCTAATAGTTTTCTTGAGAAAGGGAGGGGAAAGGGAGGGGAAAGAGCAGTTGGCAAAGGAAATTGAAAACTTCTCATTCGTGACCTGCTGTTCGCCCAAAGCAGGATGTCGCTTTAGCTCGGGGGCTCTTTCGGGAGCCTTCGTCATAGTTTTCCTTTTATTTTTTCAGCGTATTCATTCATGACGTCATCTACCAATTAAACCCGCTGTGCAATGTTGCGTTACTTGACGCATTGCCGTTATTTTTAACTTTCAGTAGATATACCGCAGATTGTGCAACATAGTTTCAGGGTTGATTTTTTTTGTTTGTTGGTTTTATTCTAATTTTATATTTAGAGAGTTGAATAAATCCTCATGATTGAATGATCTTCGTATTGTATTTATGTACTGTAAGTACAAGAAGGTTTTTACTTATACATTTTTCAAGTATGAAATTTAATCATCATGTGAAAGACACTTGAACTCTCTCTCCTTATGAAGCAAAACAAAGCATTTAGTTTCATTGTCGAAATACAGTTTAATAAACACCAACAGAAACTGTATTTAATTTAAAAAATGTCTTGGCTTTGTTTAATAGCAAATTTTTATTGTCTGAATTTTTAAAAGGGATGTTTTCTACTTTTGTTTGCATCCAATGACATTCAACAGGTCTTCTAAAACTACAATATACATGTAGTTCTCTAGGTAATGTATAAATGGTATATTTATCGTTGTGCTTCCCTGAAGTTGCACTATACCTATACTGTTTACACATGGTAACAAGTATCATGTTTCCTTCTTGTAAATTAACTTCCTCTTTTTCATTCTTTCGTTTTCTCCCTTCTACAGGATTCAGCTAATTCAAATCAAGCATTTATGGCGTCTGTCTTGGACACTGGAGAATACTGCCAAAGCCAACACAAATAAAGTGTCAGCCTCAAAGAAAGACTTGTTGGGGGAATACTAGTACTACTTGTCCTTGCCTCTTTCGCTCACAGCGAAATCAAACTCAGAGTACTGCATTCACCTGTCAAGCAGACCAAGGCTCTTTGCATGAGAGAGCTATCAGCTGGACTAGTTGTTTGTTGGATATAATCCCCACAGTCTCTGGAACTTTTTTAGCCCCCGACATCAGGGGTGTGAACTACACGTGCAATTCCTACGCCTATGTGGTGCGTTCACGTTTCTTCGGCGTGTGCTTGCCGACACTGCCGCGGACAGACCCACGAATGGGGTAAGATTCAGGTCAAGAGCAAACTGCACTGGCAGGTGCCTCCAAGGTGTGTGAGAGTCAGAAGACCTGCGCGGTAATCGCTGCGGGACCTCCTGTTTTTTCTGCGGTAGCCTTAAGTTCATTTTTTGTACGAAAAATCCTCTTCATAATCTTGTCTCAGAGTTGTCTCCCCCTTCTTCCCATCTCACCAACCAGCTTCATTTCCCATCAGTAGTCCGGTATAATCGTCGAACCGATCGCTGCCCTCTGCCCCCCTCCAACAAACCAATCACCTGGACTAGTAAGAATAGAACCCATTTTGAGATAGTTCAGAAATCAAGACTGGAGTTGGACTGACAGAGCTAAGAAAGAAGAAGAGCAAGACCAAACGAAAGAGATTCTTTCTCTCACCCGAGAAAGGGCATCTTACGTTTTTGTCTATTGTCGTCCATCCATGAAGAACCACAACATGAGTTCTATCCGGAGCGTACGTCCTGCTCCTGTGGAGATTGTACACAAGCACATGCGATTCCTCATCATCCATAACCCAGATAAGAATGGCTTGGAGCATTTCATCCAGGTAAATATCTCATGGTAGTTGCAAGAAGACCAAGTCTACCACATGACTTGACTGTGACCTGATTTATGAAGAATTTGCAATCGAATGTGAACATCCAACGTATATAATCGTAATGATCGAGCTTCTGAATGGTCCCATAAACGATAACAATTATTTCATGTCAAGGTATTCAGCTCTGAATGGTTGTGACATCGGGGCCCTGTTTCATAAATCTTGATACTATTAACAAGTTACAAGCTACTGTTATAAGCTACTGAAATCATGGCATCTGATTGGCTGAGACCAGATTTGTCGTAGAAATTTAGCAGTTGCTGTAGGTAACACGTTTTATGAAACGGGCCCCAGATTAGTCTTGTGATTGTCTACACCTAAAGCTGATGTTGCCTTTACAAGAAAGTTAACAATTCACCAAACTGTAGCTGTTTTCAGTACGGGTTGTCATTATTTAGATTCTCAATCATGAAGATTATTCACACTTACGTTTCATATTTCTATGGCAACTGTGGTTTCCTCAGAAGAAGAAAAAATGGAAATCAGTCATACCATAGTGTGTTATTGGCTTTCAAAGCTTTCAAAAATCAGATAGTACATGTACCCATGATACACAGAACATGAGCTGATTTGTAAATGTTACTGTGTAGTCAAATGCCACATATGATGCTAATTGACTTCATTATGTGTTTATTGTTGAGGTGCCCAAGATGTTTGTCTGCTAAGTGCAGATGACTTTTAAAAGCAAATATTTGAAGGCTGTGGATGTTGAATGAAGAGTTAAAACCAGCTCCGACTGAGTGCAGCAATTAGTAGTGGAATATGGACTTTTTAATTAGGGATATTTTGAGATGCTTTTAAGTCATGCCGACTGAAACCTACATGTAGATGATTTGGAGAGGCTGTAGACCTCTATCTATTTGAGACAGAAATGTACTATCTTAAAGCCACACTGTCCTACTGGTAGCTACTTGCTCCCTCTATAAAGAAAACAATGCCTATTCGGTGACCATTGGTCCCCCATGATCCTCTTTTTCTTATGTTAATTGAGAGCTGAGTTGATGAGATAACCACCTGTCCAGTGACCTTGCAGTGTGGTCTAATCCCTTCTATAAACTGGTACAGATAAGCTTTAAGAATGACATTCAAAATCAACAAATAGGAAGATTTAAAGTGGCTCTCATGAGGCATAAAATACTCCAGGGAAAATGTTACTGAGGGCAATTTTTCCCCTACAAAATTGGAAAAAAATTACTGCTATTAACTAAACGCAATTTTATACCCCATTTTTGTTCCTAACAGGAGCTAAAACAGCGTCAGATCAAGGAGGTTGTGAGAGTGTGTGAGCCTACATATGACGCAGCTGTCCTAAAACAAGAAGACATCGAGGTCATGGTGAGTAATACCGGTGTGCTGCTTGCTCAATAGTCGGTGCTCCCACATTTGCTCAGCTCAGATGACAGGTGTTCCGACATGTGGTCAAACATAACCATTAGGGTCAAGGAAGTGATTAGGTTTTACTCAAGGTTTAGAGTTAGGTATAATAATGTTGGGTCCGGAGTTGAAGTCATGAATTGGGTTAGAACGATTGGCTTTTTACTTTAGGTACATATTGTTCAGTCCAGAGTCGAAATTACGTATTTGGGTAATGTAGGAATGGACTGCAGAGCAGTTGTGTTAGGGCTAGGGTTGTGATTGGCTTTTTACTTTAGGTCTAGGGTTAGGTATATTGTTGAGTTCTGAGTCGAATTTACCGATTTGGGTAGTTTGGGAATAGAGTACAGAGCAATTGCCACAGGAGCGTATGTCGCATAACCTAGGGTTCACACTCACCTTTAACTCCTTGACTTGACAAACAGCAGAACACTTGATAGCCTCATAATATACCCATCGATATCAGAAGGTCATTTCCTGCTTGAGAGAGCGCATGTTCTACATGTATGATGTATACTCACTGTAATGAACGATAGAAGGAAATAAAGAGGAATAAGGAAAGGGTATTTCCCATTCTATCGATTGTTTTCTGCACTCTGGATTAAGGGAAAAGGTTTTTAAACTCATGTATTATGTATATCCCACCCGTTATTGATACAAATTTGCCACTCATTTTAATAGGAGGGAATAAAGCATTTTGTTGAATATACCATCAGAATTTGTATGTTTGTTATGACATCTCAGATGACAGAGATGATGCTCACAATTAGAAAAAGCTTCATGTTTTACAGTGAAACCTGGGCCCTGATGCAAAATATTTACCTGTGATGGTAACCTTGCCATCAATGGCTACTACTTTGGTTGGTAACAGGGCTCAACAGCCAATCAAAATCAAGGTTTCCACGGTAGTTACCATCAATGGTAAGTTTTTGCATGTATGACATGTTTGTGAATTCTGTAATGGTTCAAATTCACGAAAAATGTCATGCCATGGACTTATTAAATCATGATTGACAAAACATTTAATGTTGTATTTTGCGAAAGTTTCTTGCCATGAAAATTTTCTGTCTTTACAATTAACCAAAGGGTCATGCCGCATAGTTTCTGGTTTTACAGTGTTTGCTGTTGTCATGATGGAAATGCATGATGAGAAACTACATTTTTCATTCTCCCTGGCCTGCTTGCTTCATCACAGGACATGCCCTTTGATGACGGAGGCGTCCCATCGTCCGAGATCATTGATCAGTGGCTGGCCCTCCTGAAGATGCGCTTCAAGGAAACACCCAAGAGCTGCGTGGCCGTGCACTGCGTGGCTGGACTAGGCCGCGCTCCTCTAATGGTTGCACTGGCGCTGATGGAAGCTGGCATGACATACGAGGACGCTGTAGAGTTCGTACGAGAGTAAGTTTAAGAAGACCATGACTGTTCTCATTTATCTTCCAAAAAGCAATGAACATTGTAACAGACAGTCATCAAAAAGAAAAACAATTTTCTTGAGTGATACACTTTTTGTTAAAATATATATTAACGAAGAGATAGATATGAAGAGGAGGGGTGCCAAATGGAGCCGAAAATTGTAACACAAGTTTGTTGAGTTTTCTACCTGTGTTATGTAGCAACATACAGTGGTTAAACCAGGAAATAACCAAACCAGTTAGCAACTTTATGAAATATAGAAGTGTGCCATGTATTAAAAATTGAGTGTTTGAGTTTGAAGTTTATTATCCAAAACAAAAAGTACATCAATATTACAATCAAATGTGAATGATTAATTAACATTGAAAGGATAAATGGGACCAGAAAATAGCATTTAATGCTAATCGTGTCTAGTACCACTAACACACAAAAGTATCACAGCAATAAATGAGAATGTAATGAATACATATCATAACTATTGAATACATACTTAAGCTACAAATTATTCTATTTCTAGGGTAAATATGTTCTGTGCTTATATACAAAGCTTTGGTATTTTACACTAATTAAAAGATGAAGAATTATATAACATAATATTTACAAAAAGGCAAGAGCCTTGGTTCTAATGTGTGTTTGAAGAATTTGACATTGTATTAAAGTTAAAAAATGCAGTATAATTAAAAGATACAATTTATTAGAGTTATGTTGAATAATACAACGCTAATTACAAAAGGGAGATATTTTGTCATGCTTAAATGTTTTTTATGTAGATAGATCTTGATATATGAGCGCAATGTTGTTCTTCTTGCCTTACAGGAAGCGTCGCGGTGCCATCAATGCCAAACAGCTCCACTTCCTGGAGCGCTACAAGCCCCGTCTCCGCATGAAAGCCAAGAATGGTAGCAAGGGGGAAAGCTGCTGCCTGATGTAAACGGACCCTCCCATCTCCACTTCATCCTCCTCATTTAGTCCTTCATCCTTCCTTCATCCAACAATCCAAAGGACAACTTGGTGTACTAATGATATTCGTTTGATAACCATATATTTGTAGGTGTAGGTCACATGCATGATGTTATATTTTTAGAATTAGCAATACACACGGTAATGAGTTTGAAATTTGAAACCTGTATTGAATTTTGCATGGTGAGGTAATGCACCATTATTCTCATTACAAAACATTCTTTGAATAAAAAGAAAGGCATGTTGGGCATTTATGAAATATAGTATTAATTGATTGTGTATTTGTTTCTGCAACATAATGAATATTTCTGGATTTCTACCTTTAAGGATAAAAGAAATATGATAATTTATTTGCTTACTCCAAGAGGTGTAATAAAACTATTTTTAAGCCTAAATTTTACTCCCAGGAATGCAAAACAGATTATTGTGCAAAACATTGAATTTCTGATTATTTTTTCTAAACAAATTATTGTCATAAATGGCATGCAAGGCATTGCTAGGAATGAATTCACTGAAATTTTCTGTCCATATTTAAAGGAACTGTTTTAATGATGTAATGGTGCATTACAAAAAAAAACTCCACAAAGTTGGAATCAATCATGAATCTTTTGATGAAAAAGGTACTGTCAATCGCATCACATCAGAAGTATTCAATCCTACTTGGGTATTGACTCTAAGGGAGCGTGTTATATAATACATTTAAGATCTTATCTCATCGGCATTGCAAGTATCAAGATGGTTCGAGCTTAGTTGTTTTTTTTAAATAAATATCTCGGACATTGATGTGGACTTTAGTCACTGTGGACTGTAGTATTGATTTCAATCTCTTCAAATAACAGCATTATGAATTCATATTACGAATATTACGAAGGTTAGATATATCAATAATAGTTATTTTTTTAATGTAAGTGTGTTCTTTTAAAATGATTCAAGTTTTTTATGCTTCATTGTAATGAAACTGAATATGGTCTCGACACAAGGAAGACTCGTAATAATACCTTGAACCAAAGTTGTTTGTTTATTAATGAATTTTTTTCTTTTAATGTAATTATGATTTTGCAAATGCTTACTAACATTAGACAGTATTTCACGTTGAGATCTTTGAAGACATGTTTGTGAACAACCTGTACTCTGAAGCACAAAATCAAGATGACAATAGTTTTCATATTTAGGCTGAATGGGTAATAATGAGACGCAAATCTTTACTTTGAGTTAACCTTCATTTTGAAACCTTATTGAGTACATCACAACAAACAAGATGCAAATCAATGCTCTCCACCCAGTCTAAAGGCCACACCCACTTGTGAAGGCCACGCCCATTTTTCATTAGGAGGGTGTAACCTCTCTCCCAGCCCATTCAAACTAATGAGCTAATGCTACGGTCAGTTTTTCATGTAAAGTCTAGCCGTAAACGCCATGTAGGGCACTGTAAACATCCTGTATGGTCATTAGTCTACAGCAGAGCCACAGAATTTGCCAATTAACAGTAAGGCTTTGTAGTTTCCACGTAATGGCAGTACACTACAAGGCCTTGTAAAGGGACATAGATAAACACCCCCCACAGAGCCAGTTTACATCTGGCGAAAATCATCTAATGGTGATGGAAAACGCCATTATAACCAACAACAACAACAACAACATGGTAAAAATGTGAACATTTTGAAATTCTTGTTAGTTCTTGCAGTAAGCAATATGTATGTAGCACCTGTAATTGCTATTGGATACTTGCAGTGTTCAATCCTGTATTGAAAAGTGGCTCTACATGGTAATATCGGCTAGCCTTTACATGAAAGTTTGATTGCGGTAAAAGTAATGCCTTCCATCAGTACATGAGACCAAGTCTAGCATCTATCTGATTTGTGTTCCAAGGTATCTAATACACATGGAAAATAGAAAGCATCGTTTCTTGTCGGCAAGCACACAAATGTCGAAGTCACACAGAGACATTGGATACTTCTATTTTTGAATTTCTACTCAGACAAAAAAAAAAAAAATGTGTGTGTTTGTTTGGATATGTATGTAAGTTAATGATATGCATTGTTGATGATTATTTGGTTTGTTTGTGAGTTGTTGTGCAACGATTGAGGGTTTTCTCTTTTTCTCCCCCTCTCATTTTCATGTCTTATTTGAAATCTGTAATTTTAATGACTTTTTTGGTCACACATGAACAATAATTGCAATGCATCGGAATAGGCAGGACTCGGGGGAAGTCCAGCTAACATGGCATGAGTAAGGTTAAGGAGTGCAAATTGATGATCTAATGAAAAGGAATTGTTTAGATTGAACAAAGTATCTCCAATATTGACAAGATATATCAGGGATGCCAGTTTTCAGGCAATAGCCTGAATTCAGGCCCTGGCGAGTAACTTAAAGACCATAGTTTAGGTTTTTGGTGTACAAAATAACTCATTCTAGGTGATTTTTTTCAGGTCCCTCTGATCAATTCTGACTGGCATCCCTGATACATTGACATTTCATGTATCTTAAGACGCATTTGTTCTGTTAGAGGCACAAGGAGGCAGCATTGATAGGCTTTCCTACACGTTTCATTGTTGTGTCCTTCTGTAGCTTAAGTGAGAAAAAAAATGGAGTGTGAGTGAGGGGGCATCTTAAAATCGATAATTTGGAGTGGCTTTGGTGCCGTGGGAATCTGTTTTTATTTCATGGAATTTGTCATTTGGGAGTGTGAAATTTTAATGTATACTAATAATTTGATAGAATCTAAATTTTTTGCATCTATGATACTATTGTCATCTGGTTAGCAGTAGTGATTTTTGAAGCTTTATACCTTGATGACATTAATCAATGTTGTTTAATATATTATCTTTTCTTATATACTGTAAGCATTGCATTTTGGGGTTCCAGTATCGTGGCTTTTATTGATATTGATTGAACATTTTTTTGATACCCAGCTCAGCGTGACTACATATTATCTTGAATGTACACTGATTGTTTAATGTTTGCATGAAATTCTGTGGGAATGTTAGGAAGATATTTGAATGGTGATAAATGAAAGACATTCATTTTGTAAACATGTATTATCTAAACAGTATGCCATGGCATTGGAAAATGTTTTCTGGAATTGTAGATGAAAATAGTTTAAAAACATTCTTTTGGGGAATGTCTTCATAATGGACATTTCATACAACATTCTCCTTCCCTATTATCCTCACATAGCACAATTTTGAGGGAGTAGGAGTGGGGGGGGGGCTATTGTTAGGACAAGTAATATCTCTATCGAACTTTCACTGTCAAATCCAACCCTCTGTCCACAACTCCACATGCTAGTTGTCGGCAGTAGACATCAGTCTTACACACTTGTTTTGGAAGGAAATAAATTTCGAGAATTTGTGGGAGATGGAGAAAAGAAACCCATCAAATTTGCTGGCTCACATCAAACAGTCAAAATTCACTTAAAGTATCACCATTCACATATTGTGTTTTCTCAGCCATTTAATACTGAAGGACTAAATCCTGTGTTTTGGCTACCCCTATTTAACAGTATATCATGTCATTTGGGACTTAAAGGAAATCAGAAATTTGATTTTGAAAGAATAAAATTCATGCCATTTTCTGTATTTTTAATCCAAAGGCAGTAGATCTTGTTCTACAATGTTTTTTCTATTTCTCGTTTTATGTGTGTATTTTCAGAAGAGATATATATATTGGAAATGGACTTGTATAACTGTATTACAAGAAGATATGCTGCACCTTAGAGAGCTCGCACCATGATGTACAGCACGGCAAAGTCATAGGCACATAGCATATGGAGAGAAATAGTTGTGACACTTGGTGCTTGGTCATACATGAAGGTGAAACCATGTAGCTCCCACTAGTTCCTCTCATGTACAATCTTTATATGCAGGAACTTCTAGAGCTCCTTGAAATTATAACTGGCCAATCAATCAGTAGCAACTTCTGGTGATGCAACTATCTCTCTCAATTAGCCATGGGCGAAGCATCAACAACAAAAAGAGACAATGAATTTACTTTATACCTCACAGATTGTTGGTGCGAAATACAAAAAAAAAAAAAAACGTAGTACATAAACATAAAGAAAGAATGAAGTATTTATGTCTGTATATCTTGTGTAAATGTGTGTGCGCAAATAATATGTCTTGTAGTCGTAATTTTGATTATTCTCTTTCACCTTTCTCACGTGGTGCATTTGTCTTTAGTAAGGCTTCACTCTCGAGTCTTCAAGAAGAACGACCTAGAAGTGATGAATTAAAACACACTGCAAGCTTCTGTGATTTCATTAACGGATTACACTTGTCTGATGAGCTAGTCATTGACTTCATGGATAATGCAATTTTTTATTAGAAATTTTCCTTCAGATCTTGAAAGACTATTAGAATGGGCTTTCATTTCTAAGATGTAAAGATATATATGCCTTATCATCATCCTAGTTTTGTTGATGGAGGGTATAAGATGATTATCACAAGAAACTCCCAGCCCCCCCCTCCAAAAACAAATAAAGCTAAACTGTGCCACAAGAAAAAGCTGAATGGGTGCTGAATATAATTAACCTACTGTGTGTGATAACGTTAGTAATTCCAGTGCCCTTTCTGCTTCTGAAATTGAGCATCACTATTAGTATTGTGCTTCTAAGCTGTTCTTTAGAGTGGAGCCTGAGCCATATAGCTGTTGGGGCATGTAGAGACAATACAAGAACAAAGAAATGATCGAAAAGCAATACAGAGACAATGCTACACATTCATTGAATAAACAGAACTATGTTCATCTGCTGTGTTTGGTCTAATGCAGACTAGCGAGATGTAATGTAAGGTGTCTATCAAAATGCGTCATTTAAATGTGTTTAATAATTGTATTTAGAGAGGAAAGAATGTAAAATCATTGATGTATTTATTCTAGAAACTGTTTTTTCTTACAGCTTTCCCATGTGTAATACGCTTGTTAATCAGAATGCATAGAAATGATGAAATGTCGCTTTGCCTTGATAGGCAATCCATTTGCTATGAATGTTGATGTTTCAAATGAATTTTTTTTAGTTCATTCACCAAATGAATGGTTTCTATTAAAATTTGGATGAAAGTGAAGCAAGTTGCAGAGTGATAAAACTTAACGAGGGTACACAAAGCCTTGCACACTGACCTAGGTCAACACTCAACCCTCATTTCCAACTCTTGCACAATTTATCGAAGACCCTCTTAACTCAAGTCTGCCATAAGCTTTGATTAGAAAACTGGTTGCTAAGAAACCACAATGCTGTAGTTTCACTTTTACCACGCTTTTAGTGGCTAGACAAGTATGAAGACATATTAGAATTTCTCACTATATAATTTCTACATTTCATTTTTCACCACTATACACAAATTCTTATCAAATCGTTGCCTCATCTTCTCTAGAAATTGTCATTTTTATTTTGTCATCTTGTATGTATTTTCTTGTGATACAGTATTATAACCAATGAATTGTGCTCTGTTCTCTCTTCTTTTTGTTACCATGGTGATTTGTTGGTACCTATTTTTTTTTTTNGGGGGGGTTATCTTACAAGATTTTATCTGATATGTGCTGCATTTTAGGAGCAAGGTATTATGAATGGTTTGCATCTGGCCAGCCAAGCGCCTCAAAATGTCCAGAAGCCAGTTTGAATTTATTGTAGAAAAGAACTTCATGGAAATGATCAGAGTAATCTTGGTGCATCAGATCGGCTTCTGGAAGAATGTAAATGAATGATAACTGCCACAAACCCAAATTTTTGACACAATAATTGACTCTAGAAATGTGTCATATTTCCTTTCTTTTAAGAGCTTAATTCTAACTTTCTCCATTTTCTTCATGGCAAACATACATGTTTGTTGCAAATTACAATACTTCGATTCATATAGTGTAATCAACACTTAATGTTCCAAATTCATCAGTCTGCTTTTCTCAATATATTAGTAGTCTGATAATATAAGATTGCTACTGATCACATCATTTTGGAATCGCAGATTCTCCTTTCCAAAATGTGCATTTTACTATTGAACAGTTTGTTCTTGCGCTATGTATAACGTGTTTTCGTAGGTTTCTTTTAAACTCTACATGTTTATTTTCTGCACTGGAATAGCATGATAATTATAAAACTGTTGGTTGTTTTGACCGAAGTAAGAAATGCACTGGTATAAGCATCTCATCTATTGAAGCTCAACTTCAAATTTGTGCTGTATCCTTTTTTTCTTCAGTCAATTAATAAAATTATGCCTTTAGGAGAGTATTTTTTCCCACTTTCATTTTGCCCAATTGATAATTGGGCCCAGATTGTAAATGTTAATTCAATAAGTATTTATGAATTTCAATTCAGATTTGTGAATGTTGATTATATAATTTTTGGTATCATATAATGATTTGTTTTTATTTTTCATTTTGTGGGGTGGAATTTACTCACTTATTTTTATCTCTTGAAACAGTCTTAATAAAGTGCACTCTGAAGGGTCATGAAGTAAAACAAATACTTAGTTGTCTGATACCATATCTGACCGTTACAACATAGTGATTTTTATTAATGTTATGTGAGTAATGAGGACATCTGAGAGAATAAAAACAGGAAAAAAAAGAGAATTTCTTGTTGTTAATGTATTTGTGTTGGTTGTGTTGTGTCGTGTTAGTGGGTATAATTCTTCAGAGTTCCTGTGGGATTAAAAAAATTTAGACTGATTTTATGCTACATGTATCTTGTAAAAAAGACTATTAAAAAAAAAAACTGTTCTCCCACCCCCTCCACTATTTTCCTTCACAAAATCAATCTGAGTGATTTTTTTAATTTTTTTTAAGCATTTCAGTGAGGCTTTTAGTTTCCCTCTTATCTATATATTACTGTCCTACAGTGTTTTATGCTGTAAAAACTATGGATTAATCTCTCTACATTTGTGCAAGTTGTCTTTTGTGAAAGTTTCTTGCTAAGAAATGGGCTGTCCTTAAAAATCAGCAAAACTTTTATGTCCAAAATGTTGTGGTGAACAGTTCACCTTCATCTCTACACAGCTGGTCTTTTGAGATGGATCTTGTAGATAAAAACATCCCTTATTTTCAAACTCTTGATAGAATCTTTGGTCTTGTCACCCCCCCCAAAAAAAATCACAGCTCCGTAGATGGCCTGAAAAAAATGCCCTTTCTGTGTATGCACAGAATCAGAATGTCTGATAATGAATAAAACCTTGAGTTTAATTGACCTAACTGTATTAGAAACATACCATACATGGTATTGTAGGCTTTCCCCCAAATGATGTATGTGTTGTGGTGTTCTCCAGTTTCCCAAATTAGATAGTTACCGTCTATTATCGCCTGTTTATATGTCAATACTTGGGGACTGTTCACACAGTGATAATGATGATGATGATATTAATAATAACAACCACCACCACCATCATCATCGGCATATTTTAAGCAACAAAGTGGTCTATGAAATTGTACAAATGTATTGGAGCTCACCAACACGAGCTAATGAGCCTTCTGCACTGATTTTCTCAGAACCATAACATTTTCTTCATTGAACAGTTACCACTATATTATTATTTGTACAATATACATTATATTCATGAAGCTTATCTAGAGTGACGCACATGAAGGACAAAATCTTAGAAACCACACAATGAAATTATTTGCTTGAAATTTGAAATTCATTTTTTTACAAGGTTTCAAAGATCCAAGGAATAACACAGATTTGATAATATCCCTGATTTGTGTTCCAAGTCTGGTTTCGAAAGTTACCTCTATGCACATGGACAACATTTTAGAAACCACACAATGAAAGTATTTCTTTGAAATTGGAAATTTATTTTTTTACAAGGTTTCAAAGATGCAAGGAATAACATGCAAGATTCGATAATATCCCTGATTTGTGTTCCAAGTCTGGTTTAGAAGGTTACCTCTATGCACATGGACAAAATTTAAGAAACCACACAATTAAATTATTTGCTTGAAATTAGATTTTTTTGTTTTTGAATTTTTTTTACAAGGTTTCAAAGATGCAAGGAATAACACACAAGATTTGATAATATCCCTTGTTTGTGTTCCAGGTCTGGTTAAGGAGATTACCACTATGCACATGGACAAAATCTAAGAAACCACACAATGAAAGTATTTACCGTACTTGAAATTTGAAACAATTTATTAACAAGGTTTCAAAGATGCAAGGAATAACACAAAGATCTTAAAATATCCTTTATTTTTGTTCAAAGACTGGTTTAGAAGCTTATCTCTATGGACATGTATAGACATGAAGGACAAAAATCTAAGACACTACAGCTAGTGGCCATTTTTTGTGTTTACCTGTGGTGGCTGTTATAGACAGGTTGGACTGAATATATTTGATATTGATCAAAAGGAAAGTGACAACTGAACATCTGAAATTTCTAGGAAAAAATGATTTGCAACGATTAATTTGCACTTTACCCAACATTAAAAAAAGAAGTGCACAAGCATATGATAAAGTTATGCCCATATTGATAATTGATAAGGATAACTTTTACATAAGTTTATAAATATTTACCCTCCAATATGATTATCAATGGAGCTGATACATGAATAAAGGCATGTTCATAAAACAACAAATACATCAAATTCCGACATATATACAGGTCATCTGAGAAATTCATACCGGTATCAAGAAACAATGAAATTCATATCTACTGGTAGTATGAGAGGACAATTATTTCCATTCACAATCTATTTAACACCAAGATGCTAATCTGCCGTAAATTTAAACCGTAGCTAGTGGATAAAAAGGAGGTTGAAAATTTTCAAAAGCAGGGGTTTAGGTATGGCAGACTTGAAAGAAAAATTGAAGAAAGGAGTCTGCATATCACATCCACGAACACATGACCGAGATGTTCAAAAAAGCATTCTAGGGAAAATCATGCTCACGTAAACATATTCCATCACAGCCGGCAGAGAGAGCATCATCAAGCTATCAGAAAGTAGAGCAAATATTTTCAATAAAGGCTCTTTTTAATTATGACACGATAAACTGCTCCAAAAAGACGCCACATTTTTTAAATGTGTAAATAAATGACAAATGTTAAAGGTACTATGTCCCATTTGCAGGCCTAAAAAATGAAAAAGTTAAATTCCAACTGTATTTGAATGATAATACTAATGTAGAACTTCCCTAAAAAAGGTGGGGTTTGAAAATGTCTTCAAGTGGGAAAATAACGACTATTAGTTGTCAAATCGACTTTAGGGCTATAGAGCCCAAAAGTAATAGTCTTGATTTTCAGACAATAGTACCGAATGGTCATACGTTTTATGCTGCGCAAAGATTCAATCAGTTTAATCTTGGCCATCACAAGAAGTGGGTTATTGATGTAGACAAATGCTCATGTACCCTTTACAACTCTTTTCATGTATGTTATTACCAAAGAAGAAAAAAAGCCAGTCAGTCACCCAATAGTGTCCGACAGTGAAGTCTAGCAAGTAAACGGGTTTTCCTTGCATAATTTGAATATGAGGATACTGCTAACGTTTAAATTTCACAGATAGGACATACATGACATATTCATAATTCCTGCAAAGTTCTACAGCATTTTAGGTTGCCTGCAAAAGGGACATAGTACCTTTAAGCTTATATTACACTTAATATCATCATAAAATAACCACCAGTTTACCACCTTATATTTAAACAAGGATTTAGGGGCCTTTGCAGGGCCCTGGGAACGACTTTTTGACCAGGTCTGGTGAGATATATATTCCGGTACTGCAAAATTTCGCAACTACTCAGCCAGCCTAAGGAGTGCTGTGCACCCCCTAGAAAATTTTCGGGAAGCCCCTGCTTCCCAGGGCCATGGGCCTTTGCTGAGTACAGCTGCTTATTTCTCACCCTCCATTGCCATTTTATTAACATTTTAAAGCCTATCTGTACTAGTTTGTCCAGGAAGGATTAGACCTCCCTTTATGGTCAAAGGCAGAAAAAGTGGACCATGGGGAATCAATGGGTACCGCTTGGGCATTGTTGGCTGTATAGAGGGCCCAAGTAGCTACAAGTAGTGCAGTCCAGCTTTAAATTGCTTTATTTCGCTGCAGGATTTTTAGGCGGTATATGCCACACCGAGTGTGAATGAACCTCGGCTTTGTTGAAGAAATTGCATCATTTCTGTCTTTGGGTCAACCTGACTTTTACATGAACATATCGTCATAGCCAGGAGGGGGGAGGTGATCGGGATCGGGACCCCCGTGGAACCCTCCCTGGGGTCCTCCTCCTGGCCCACCGGGTCGAGGCGGGCCGATGGGGTCAAACCGGGCACCTGGTGGTACCGCACCTCTGCAGATGGGAGGGAACAAAGAGAGAGAGAGAGAGAGAGAGAGAGAGAAAACAATTATAAACTAGAATGATTATAACAGCACAATGCTAGATAATATAAATGTAATAACTTCTATTTTTGTCAAGGCACCTTTTTCCTCAGGGCAGTACTCACAAATATCATGGGAAGCACATTATTGGAAGAAGATCCAATGGAATAACACATTTTGCAATTTTGATGTTCTAATCATTTTGAATACAGGTAGTCTTTATGGACGCTTGAGAGAATTGTTCACCATAAAATTCGAGTGACATAATATTGATTTAGTGATTCAGCTAATTTGGAAAAAAACTCCAATATGTGAAGTGATAAAAACCTTTTTAAAATGAAACTTTCTATTTGTTTGTCAGATTTAGTTCAAATTTGTACCCATCTGCTAATGTGGTTTTTCTACTTTGCCCCAGAAATTGAGCCGGGGTTCAGTGACACAAAGACGTAACTCCATATTTTGCCAAACTGAGTATTTGATATCAAAATGTTCAGAAAAATGTGGGCTTTCCGGGAAACACAAAGACTAAACTCCACCCAACACCCCATTGAAGTTAATGGCTAGTGAAACATAGATTTAACTCCTTAATGTCCAAGTGCTCAGTGACACATAAACCACTTGTTCTCAAAATGGCCAAAATGGATTTACATCTTTGTGTCACTGACCCCTTGAAATACTGAAACACTGTACCTAGGTAGCCTTCCTCCTGGCATTCCAATTCCAGGATCGATCCCTCTGTGAGGCATGCCTCCTCGAAATGGATCCATCAACATCCCAGCTCCACCTGGTCCAAAGGGATCCAGGTCATCTCTACCAACTGCAAATGGATCCCTAGGCTGCCCCCTATGTTCAAATAGAGTACCGGTACGCAAGAAGGTCAAATAGTTTAAAACCCCTGACCTTGATCTTTGTGAAATATACTTGTATTTTGGAAGTTTAAAAAAAAAAATGGATCATATTGGAACATAGCACCCGAAGGATATGAAATCTTATACTTTTACATGGAGTTAATGCCCTTCTGGCTGTCAGCAGACGATATGTAATGGGACTATAAATTACTGTTATAATACAAATGTGTTATTGTATTATTGTGTTTATTCTCACTTGTGCAAAATCAGTGATACGCATTGTTTTATACTTACCACTACACCACTTCTAAATTCAAATTCAAATGATAACTTGGTAAGATAACCGAGGGAAATTCTTTTACTCATGATATTTTGTTTGTTATAATAATGATTTTTAAATGTTTTTATCTTTTAAAGACAAATTTTTACATTTAGCACTAACTTGCACATTCCCCTCACTCTTCACTCAGGTCACATTTGTTAATCTGTGCTTCATTTTGTCACAGTTATAGATTAGGGATTAGGGTAAGGGATAGGTTCGCAACTGGGTTTTAGATTACCAGTAGGCTTATGGTAAGGTTCTGGTCATGGCCGGAAAAGTCCATTTGGTCAAGAACTGATGTTAGAATTCAGTTAGAGTAGGCAACTGACCACCATCCATCACTCACCATTCCGGATGACCAGTCTGTCCTGGGTGCCTAGGTGGTACTCTGAGGGGGTCTATGTCCCTGAGTGGGTCTGGGTCCCTCAGAGGGTCCGTCTCCCTCTCCCTACCCTGCCTCTGGTCTGTGGACTGTCTGCTTGACTGTGCTAGCTCTTCTCTCTGCTTGGTGGTGGTGGTGGTGGTGGTGGTTTTTGATGTCTGACTCTTGTTCAATGGTGCTATCAGATCATCGTTAATCAGTTGGTGAAGGAGTGCTTTGTCTCTGTATACACTGGAGGTAGCCCATCAGAAGAAAAATGCCTCAATGATAAGTATATCCTATCATTCACACACATGACCATTAAATTTGACTGAAATGGTATGCTACGGGCAAGTCCAAGATACACTGTACATGTATGTCCCATATGACACCTGGGGGTGTTTCACAAACATCCTTGGTCAAACTCAACTATAAGTAGGACTTTAAAATTATGAAGAGCCGTTTGTAACCTTAAAATAAAATATATTCAAAGGCGAAAATTGAAGTATTTCAAACTTTTTACAAAATCCACATCTAAAACATGAAATCTCCTTGATAATAGACGATATGAATGATTTGTATCAACATTTTATGCCTTTTGAAATAACTTTTGTAAAATATTTTCAGAGATTCTAACAGCTTTCCATAATTGTTAAGTCCAACTTAGAGATAGATTCAACTTAAGATCTTTGTGAAACACCCCCCAGGTATTAATGAACTGTAAAGTGAAAGTGTAAACATACATCTAAGTTACATAGCAATATTACTTCATTTGATTTATTGGCCAATTCCATCTCTATTGATACTTAGCCTCTAGAAGGGCTATCAGCCATCAGATCCTGAAATCATAGATGTGGTAACATATATGGGACACAATATCTGAAACATATTCCAGGAAATTAAACAATTTACAGTCGCAATAAGCACAAAAATACAAAAAGATCTATATCATGTTCCACATATATCACTAAAATGGACAGCATTGTTCATCTATGAAAACATTAATTCCAACGCCTATGTGATGTATACACATTCAAGTTTGTTTGTTTGGTTTGAAGGGAATCTCTAAATTTCAATGACCCAAGAGCAAAAAAGAAATATACATTTCAACAGCTGATGTTTTGTAGATAAAATCATTGGGTTGGATTCATTCTCAATTGACTTAAACATCACATCCCCGTCTGAAAAATATATATTTTTTTCTAGTTTAATTTTTTTTTTGGTGCTACATAGCGACAGCAGAGAGTTACAAATAATTTTTAACCTGCTTTAACAACCTCTACGCAAAGACTACAAGTCTATAATTTGTTAAAAAATTTGTTTATAGTTTTCCTCTTACAATTTTTCTCCTTGAAATGTTAATTAAAGATACACGTGTTAAAACCATTGGCTGTCTCCCTTGAGTGGTCTAAATATACAGGTTTTACTCTATATGCAATACTGTTTCTATGCTCTTATTAAGTTATTTCAATGCACATAGGTAGGCCTATTGCATGTGCTATCAATTCAAATCAGCTGGAAGGATAGATGCATGTTCACTGACCTACCGATCAAAGTCTTTGAGATGTTCTTTGTCCATATACTGGTCAACATCAAGGGATAGACTGCTCACCTTCTCATCTTTCAACCTCTAAAAGAATCATAAAAATGAGAGCTCATTTTTCAGCCATTTCTGGAGAAAAATAATACCAAAATTGTCTGTGATGCTACAATTGTAGTGGGTAAAATTCTTTTAGACACGAGGTAAACTATTCGCTATTGGAAAGTTCAATTTTATGATAAATTTTCCTTGATGAATCACAAACACAGAGCAACCCATTTCCGGATGGTGAAAGAAAATTCACAGAAAGTGGTTCGTACCAAGATAATAAATCTCCAATGGAAACATTTCTCTGATAATCTGATTCATCAGATGATTTAATGATCAATAAAATGAATGATCTGTTGGGAATGTCCAAGAATCATCTAACTATAGACAGGTATCCCAGGCAGCCAGATTAAACAGATGAACATCTACACATCTACACTCTTATTGAGTAGAAATCCCAAGATCCATACCATAAAGTTGACGAGAAGAGTGTCCCCCATCACAATGCATTTCAGCAGATACTGGTCCTCAGAGTTTTGAGGAACATATCTGATAGCATACTCCTCCTGAGAGCTGTTCCACAGGGCAGGCAACAGTTCACTCTTCTTACCTGATGATGACGTCTGAATTTAAAACAAAAATTAACATGAAAATAAGGGTAAAAATGATCAAATAAAGAATCTGTTTACATAGACTATATTTTAACAATTGATGACATACCATAACCTGCCCGGTTTCTGCTAGCTAGGCAGTTTTAATCAGATAACTTCCCTGTAAATGAATTATCCAGGCGCTAAAACAAAACCGAGAATTATCAATGTTTTATCATAACTTAATCACAATTATAACTAATAAATGATACATATTTGTAAAGCTTAGATCCTCCTCTTTATTTCGATGCAACTTATATGATGCATATTTCACGCATCAGTGATTAAAAACAATTCATTTGGCAGGCGGTATGAATTTCAAACAGAAAATCACATTTCTAGAAAGTTAATTTTCTGCCTTTCATATGACACTTAAGCTTCAATCAGGAAAAATGAGCCAGGAATAGCAAAGTTCTGTTTGTTTAAATTAATGATTGCATTTCCATAATTTGATAAAACAAATTCGTTTTCACTGGCTGCCTGCGGAAGCAACAGAGCCGACAAAAGACTTCTTAACGCCATTACGTTGACGATCTCTCTTCATCTTCTTTGTTTTTCTGCGTCTATTGAAAGCAAATTATATTTTAATTGAGGACTTACCTAGCGTTTAAGTCAGTACAGTAAAGACAAAAATGAACAAATTTGTAAGTACACAATCTTCAAGGCCTTGAAGTTGAAGCAGCTAGCAGCACAGTAAATTGCTGCGCTGTGCCGGTAGGCCTACATCAAATTACACATGTGGGACTCATATTTGGCAAAATCGTTTGCAGGTTATGTCTCCAATTATCAATTTAAAGAGCAAGTCACTTACATTTTCGCCATGGCCTACACATTTGAAGCCTTTATTCACTATATTCCAGTGAACAAAACAAATTAACCCATCGTAATTCGACGTAATTTTCGATTCTATGCTGGCAAAGAGACTCTCAAGTCCGGGGAAGTTCGCCATTGTTATTGCAAAATCACCACTAACATGGCAACCTTTCTTTCGCAATGCACATAGTATATACTTCGTGTCTTATCTGCCATTTAGTTACAACAGACGTGTTTGTCAACCAATCTTCCAAAAAGTTTTGGGCGACTTCATTTGTTTGACAGGGTCGATCGTTATACCGATATCTACCAAATTAGTCGGTTGTCACATTTGAAAGGAAAGTAATACTCTAGACTATATTAAACAGCCTAGTAGGCCGATCAAGTATAGGATAATATAATGGAAGAAACCATTATCAGAGAGTGGAAATACAAAATTTGTGTGAGAAATAATTAATCAAGGAATAGGATCTTCATATAAAACTTTTTTTTCTTTCTGGTATAGAACAACAGTGCTACTAAAATTTTATTTCAATATATTTCACTCTCCTAACAAAATCTTCCTTTCTCTCTCTTTCCATCTCCCTTCCTCCTGGCTACCACTCTATCCCCTCTTGATTCACACCATTAGCGTGTAGGTTAATTTGTGTATTTCTCTTTGCTTGTCTGATTTTGATTGTTAAATTATGCTCACTGGTTTCTATTTCTGTATATTTTGTATATCTTGATTGTATTGTGTATTTTTTATATATTTTTTTATTGTGAGTGGCTTTATGAAAAACAACACTTGCGCTGATCAGGGTGTTCCATCCCACAAATGAATAAATAATTTATATTAATTTTCATTTCCGACTCTGTTTTATGTAATCATTTAGTTACGGTATGTTACAAAAAGTTTAACATGAACAAAATACATATTTAACTCAATAATTTCTTTACAACAGTAAAAAGTGTATTTATTACAAACATTATAAAGGTTCATAAGAAGTTACAAAAACATGAACAATTCAGTACTGCTATAATGGAATATAAAGGATTGTACGCAATATTATGGCACGAACACATGAAAGACTCAGCTGCCATCATTTGTTTGTCAAGATGAATTCACCCTAATATTAAGTTGCTTTTAATAAAGGCTTAGAAATGAGAGAAACGGATAAGTGAAATTTTGAGGAAAATCTGCTCAGGGATTAAAAAGATGAGTTTAAAGTAGTGGTCAAGCAATCAAAAATTCTCGACTCTGCAATTTTCTTGGCAAGCATCTCTTCTATTCACTCTAAACCAAAACAAATTAGTAACTTCCATATTCTTATTCAACTACCGGTAGTGCTTTTACAAATATCTCTATGAAATATAATTATTCATATTTCCTTCACCAACAATCAAGAAAGAAAGGTTAAATTTATGGCATTTTTTTTTCTTTTACTAGTACAGACAAATGGAAGAGGTGCTTGTAAGGTAAACCAGAGGGTTGCCGACTTGCCTCTTAAGTGATTGATTTCTAACATTCATAGCTTTCTTTTTATTCACTTGATTTTCCTCAAACTCTTACTGATCTATTTCCTGCCTTTATTGAAAGCAACTTGATAAAAAGGTTGACCACCTTTAAAAATAAACACTGTGATTTGGCATTCCTTCTAGATAATAAACCCTTTGTTTGATATGTCATGCAAATAACGATTCATTATTCATAATTTATTTTAGAATTTTAAAAGGATTTTGAAGTGGATAATTAGACAATTGCAACTTTGTTAATATTCAGTCACACTCTTAAGAAGTTGAAGAGAGGAGTGTCAACTAAGGGAAAAAGCTATTATTGAGATTCAGAAGGAAATGTCTTCCACCTAGTAATTAAGTTATTCAGGATGATTAGCCAACTGCTTAGAGATCTATTAACAATTTAAAATTTATTTGGTTTAACCTAAGAATGGGATAATTATCTTACCACTACCCCACTTTATGAGGATAACTGTACATTCACCAATTAATAACAGATCACTGTTGTGCAAAGGGTGACGTGCAACCTCACCTAAAAATATGTTAAATTTGTGCAAGAGGTTGTGCTACCTTCCTTCTCTTCATTAAATATTAAAACACATTTTAAATTCACATTCCATTCTTGGTACATGTACATTAAAAAAGTTACTCCTTATTCTATATCATCATTTAAGTTGTATATCTATACAATATTGGTTCAGATAGTTCGGCATAACATTGTGCTTTCTTTGATCTCCATTCATGACCCTAAGCAAATACATACAGGTGCATTTCACAATAACATGTAGAAATCCCATTACAAACCACAATACAAGTATTATAAATAGCAAAATACAAAAAATTATTTAAAAAGCTTATTGCCCTTTTTTTGTTCTTTCACCCTCTGGTTATTACTCGTACCTGATACATGATGAAACAGATAATGGAATGATTCACGCATAGGTTAATCACACACAAAGATTGTTTGGGCTTACAAAACAATTTTGATGTTAATAATAATAATAATAATAATAATAATAATAATAATAATAATAATAGCCTAATAGTCCACTCCAAATTTTATTAAACCGAAACGGAAATTCTTTTTGCCCAATTGATCGTGAGCCCGGCAGCCACTGAGCAGCGCCAGATCGACGTTGCTCTATCTCTTATTGTTGAACGCCAAACAAGGTAGCAACAACTCCCATCTTTTAACGTCTTTTGGTATGACGCGGCCGGGGTTCGAACCCACGACCTCCCGGTTGTGAGGCGGACGCTCTACTGACTGAGCCAACACTCCGGTATAATGTTGGTATTCAATATTCATTGCCACTTTCAGTCATATACATTCCGCATATTATCACTCTATTGATCAAATGCCATGCAAACTGTGAATAATGCAAGGCACAATGTTCATATAAGTAAACAATTATTGGTCTTTACCTACTAATTCAACAGGTGAGGTACAAGTAATTTTTTAAAAATGTTTTCAGATATTGTGCATGTTCAACTGAAAATTGAAGACAAAAACAAGTAAGAATGTCAAGGAAGACCCCATACAAACAGACCATGAACACAAACTAGATATATAGCAAATACACATATAAAGTTACAATCAAGCAATTATAAAAATAACTAAACATATATTATAAAACATAATACTGAGGTGAATACTGCTTTTGTAAAATGATGGAAGAGAAAAATTGATGATTAAGTTTACATTTAATATCAAGAGTTACCTACATGTAGACAGGTCAGCTGCACAAAAGGTGTTTATTTTATTGCCAGAGTTAAGGATATTCAGGCATGCTAATTAATGCACAGTGCAGGCCCAGACAGTCTCTTGGTACAGGCACAGTTTCTAGGTACATGCACAAGTTCCTACCAAAGAGGAAAAGGGGGCCTAACAGAAGTTTCCTCTGAAAATAAGTGTTATCAGAACACTACCGGTACATGAAGCTTGGCAATCTAAACAAAAGTGTATATAGAAATTTGGCTTGACTCTTCGACCCCCACGTGCAGCTGGCCCGACTTGTATTGTTCATCAAAGATACCTTAGTCACACCAACGAGACCAAAACCAGACTGATAATATACTGAAGCGCAAACATTTTATTATACTTAAAGGCCAAGAGTCTGTCATTTTAAGGTCAATTTTGAGTCAGTTGATGGGCTGAGTGAGGTATTACCTCACTGTGGCATTCATTCTTTTAAAATAAACAAAGAAATTGATATAGAAAGAAGAGGCCCTGTATGCAGTCAATTTAAATTTCATCAATCATTCACAGAGAGGCGCGAGTGACGTCGTAAATTCTTCTTACTCTTCTTAGACCCAACACTAGGTCCTCTTGCCCTTCTGGCTCCTGATAATGACAAACAAGGGCTGTTGCCATGGTAATTCATCTTGCACTTGACGCAGAACTCAAATTGGCAATGCTTACTGGAGCAGGAAGCCTTCCTGGTCTTGGTTTCGATCCGAGCTGGCGAACCACACTTGCACCTCTCCAGCATTTCACCTTGCTTGAGTTGTTTTGCAACCTGTCACAAACGACAATCCAAATAAAACTAATTATATAATCAACCAGAGTCATATTTGGAGGGAATCTTTAGGTATGAGTGCAATTTAAAAGAACAGTAACAAAACATGAAGGACAGAGAATTCTACTTTTCAATTTTGAAAGTCACTATTGACATTTCTTCAGTATAAATGCTTTGAAAACCTAAAATTCAAGTAAATAAGTCAGGCCTGAAATAAGTCTACAAAATTAAACTACAGTTAGATAAGATTTAGATATAAATTCTATCCAAGAATTACTCTACAACTTGAAAATGTTTATGATCCAAAAACCTATTTTAAAAAATGAATCCCAAAAGATTTCTGACAGTATACAGGGATACTTGGTTTTATCATATTAGCCTGAGAACAGACTCATATAGACTTGCGATAGGAAATCCAAAAAGAGAAGAAACTTGAAATAATCTGAAGCAGCTAAAAGAGAGATGACAATGCCTGAAACCAGGTAAAACCCTAAAAGTTGGAATTGTTTATTTTCATTAAAATTTGTTTCCAATAACATAAATATTATTTGGAAATAAAAATAAATATAAACGTCATCTAATGAAGGAATTTTGATCTTAATTCTGTTTAATTATCCTGTACACATTTGTTCATGTACTTCCCACTCTTTCTTTTTGTTTTACTTTGTACAAATTATGTGTGGCCTTTGGAGCCCAGCCTTTGCAAGGCCAATGGCCTCTACTGGCTCCTCCATATTCTTTGAATTGTTTATATATTTTCTTATATGTGTAATATATTGTTCAATGTATTTTTTTTAACAAGAATTGGAAATCAATTAATAAAATGAATGAATAACATTTGACTTACCTCGCGGAATTTGTCAAAGTTGGTTGCTTTCATTGTTGGGGTGCTTGCAGCCGTTGGTGTACCTAACCATTGCACAGAAGACAGTGGAGTACCTGGCCCTGTCACATGACGGCCACGCCTTGATGAGGAGGATGGAATGTTCTCCTGTAAAGAGGAAAAGAATCCACTTTGATCTTCAATAACTCAGTTGTTGATACATTAATACCACAAACATAATGATGAACATTCTGCATTGTCTAAAAAATGATCAAGTAACAGTGCCTAATACTGCCTAGTGTGAGTGGCAAGTATAATCATCAATATTCAAAGACCTGTGAAACCATCTCAGAGTAATAATTTCATAAAATTGTTTGTGAAAGGTGGGATGTCCCGAGAAAACAGTACCGGGTAATCTAAATTACTGATGAAGTTGTTAATTTTATAGGTGAAGCAACATCTATATCTTCATTAGTTTATATTTGTGTATTTTTTGTTTATATGATCATTCTTTAAAACTAATAAATATGTTCATTGCCAGTAACATAGCCAATGTGTTTATCTGTCTATCATGTACTAGTACAGTCTACATTTTGAAAAATTTGTTTCATTCTAAATCCTTGATTAATGATTACCCCATTCATTTAATCTATGACCTACAATATCTGAAAATATATGGACATTTTATTATTCTATTTATAACCTGAAAGTTATTGCTATGCAACTATAGTTGTGAACTGCAAAGAAAAGCTTGGCTCACCTTCCAATTTAGGAATGCCCTCTCCTTAGCTTTGAGGTAGTCATCTCTGGTCTTTTTAGTAGCAGGATGGGATGAGCATATCGATCGCCATTGGGGGCTTACTGAAGAGAATCTGCATCATCAGGAGAAAGAGGAAGGATGCAATGACTATTAATATCGGTAATTTGGTTAGTGGGTACAGTAGGTTTTGAGTTTTCAGTGAGCTGATACTCCTCTGACAGACAATAAAAAACACTGGCATATAATTGATATTATTGTAATCTATGGCTTATTTAGCTTTCAGTTGATACATAATTCATCCATTTCATTTTACAGTTCTGAGACATGGTCTTTTTTAAAAGTAAGCCAGTAAACCCTATTATGAAGTCTTGGTGACCAATACAAAGGAGACTAATTGAAGATCATTGAGAATCAAAGTATTGGTCAGATGAAACACAAGAGCACGACCAGTACTCCTCTTACCTAAAGTCAATGTGCATGAACAAAAGGCCTTTTTATCAGATTAGTGGATTTGAGAGACCTATACTTCTTCTGCTGTTGTTTACTCTTGTAATGTTTAACTTAACTCATTCCAATAGACTTAACACTAATGCACAGAGACTACTGCCTGGTTCCCTTAGACAATGGGTTAATCTTTACTTTCATAACAAGTTGGTGTCATTGAATTGGGGCATGAGGAATTGGGGATCTAAAATCTTTTAACATGAGGTCATGAGCAGGTTCTGAACGATTTCTTTTCTTCTTCCATCTTTAAACAAAATGTAACATTGATGAGATCAAATGGGATATAACTTGTATAGAAAGTACATGTACTTAGATTACAGAGTTACAAAGTTCAACATGATTAAAGATAGTTATTGCCAAAATAAAATGATATTTCTCAATAATTTTGACTTATGCAGAGCTGCCAACCTTGTGCGACCCAAAAAAGAAACCATG
>BEXV01000597.1:137530-149796 GCA_003118195.1 Hemicentrotus pulcherrimus | reverse complement strand
GTGTGTGTGTGTGTGTGTGTGTGTGTGTACTTGTATATTATATACATCTATAAAGGGCCTATATATTATTTGGAATAAAAAAAATTGAAGTCGATGGTAATGACGAGTCCAGGTTGATAACGGTGACTTGAATCATTTTGGAACAATTTCCTGTTTTACCATCTCTCTCTCTCTCTTTCGTTGTTTCTCTGTCTCTGTCTCTCTCCGTGTCCGTCTGTCTCTCTGTCTCTCTCTCTCTCTCTCTCTCTCTGTCTCTGTCTCTCTGTGTATATGTGTGTATGTGTGTCTGTCTGTCTGTCTCTCCTTCCCCCCCCTCTCTCTCTCTCCCCCTCTCCTCCTCTCTCTCCCTCATTCAGGTGTTCTACCAAGGACATGACCGCTTTACTACCCCTCTCTATCTTCGTCTTCATTTTGTCATACGATATTTCCTCTGTCAAGTCTGACACCATCCCAATCATAGGTCTACCTCTTCCACGTTTACCGTCTACTTTTCCTTCTCATTATTATGTCTTTGAGCATATCTCCTTTAGCATAATTTAGCAAAAAATATTACCAAATTTGGGCGAGAAATTTCAGTCGTCAGCGGAATTATTACCCTTATGTTATGAACAAATAAATAAATTCAAATCCCTGTTACGGCCATAAATTTAAAGTAACCTCATCACAGAGGCGGTGTTCCAAGGGAAAAGGGGCAGGGGCACAGTTCCCCCCTACTTTTTTGTTAATACTCCAAAGAGCCCCCTTTAACATAGGAAAAGTGCCCCGTTAAGTTTTTAAGAAGTACCCTTTTTCACAAAGGAAGAGTGCCTCTATTACTTTGTAAAGGTGCCCCTTCCCCCTTTCACCTTAAATAAGTGCTCCTTTTGTTCGACAAGTGCCCCTTTTCCATCAATTAGTTTCCATTTTCCATTTTCATAAGTGCCATTTTTAATCTCTAGTAAGTACTCCTTTTTACGAAAAGTGCCCCTTTTCACTTTTAATAAATGCCCCTTCATCTATGATATTTGTCCTATTCAAATCTGAGAGGCGTCTCTTTTACTTTCACAAGTGCTACTGTTCTTTGTATAAAGTGCCCCTTACCTTTCTAATAACCTTTTAACTCAGATAAGTGCACCTTTTATTTTCACATGTGCCCCTTTTCCTTTCTAATATTAAACCCTTTTCTTTATGATATGCGCCCCCATTAAAATTTAAAAAAGAACCATTCCCTTCTCATAAATGCCCCTTTATATCTCTGGTAAATAACCCTTTTCAGGTACGAGAAGTTATATTCCTTTTCATTTCCGATAAGTGCCCCCTTCATTTCCGATAATTGCCCCTATTCAAATATGAGAGATGCTTGTTTTACTTTGACAAGTGCCCCTTCCCTTCCTGATAAGTGCTCCTTTCATCTCCGATGAGTGCCCTTTTCCACCTCTAATAATTGCTCTTTTCCCTTCTTATAAGTGCTCCTTCTCACAATTACTCCTTTTCATCTTTGATAAATGCCCCGTTTATTTTAACACATGCCTCTTTTTCTTTTTATATAATTTTTTATAATTTGTTTATAATAAGAGCCACTTCTCCCTTCTCATAAAAGCCCTTTTTCATTTCTTTTAAATGTCCCTATTAAAATCTGATCGGTGCCTCTTCAAAAAAAAAAAAAAAATGCATATTAAAAATATTTGTTTAAATGCCCCCTTTTCGTTCTCATAAGTGCCCCTTTTCATATTTAGTCAGTGCCCCTTTTCGGGTGCGATAGGTGCCTCTTTTCACCACTGATAATTTCCCTTTTAACAATGATACGTGCCACTTTTTCTTTCTTATAAGGTACCTATCCCCTTTTCATAAATGTCCCTATAAACAAATGATGGGTGCCCCGTTTCCTTTGACAAATGCCTATTTCCCACTCTCATAAGTGCCTTTCTCCATCTCAGGTTAGTGTTTATTTTCAGGTGTAAGAAGTGCCCCATTTTTCCTCCGAAAATTACCCTTTGTACTTTGTCTTTGACAGATGCTCCTTTTCTTTTCTCCGCCGCCCCTGCCTCAACACATCATATGTTCTGTATTTAAACATGTTATAAGATTTAATGTGCTGGCTGCATTTAACTTACATTTGGACTTATTTAATTTATGGGGAAAAAAAATGTAGATCTAGGCCATAGAGATATATACTAATAAGTAGTATATATCTCTATGATCTAGGCCTATCTCCTCCCCGATAAACGTAATAACCTCGCACGCAAAAAACAACAACACATTTTCGCAAAAAAAGCATAGCGCCATCTAGTGGCCCCAGAGTAGTTAGCTATAGTGCTATGCAAAAATATAGTCGGCGAAATAAATAGGCGCTTCTGGTACATTTTCTGTGCGAAACGGTACAGGAAGCGTTCTAGAATTATTGGGAAAATTGAAGGATTTCTTCCATTTTTAGTGCAATTTCTGATGTGGAAATCATGCCGGACACCATCACCGTCGCCGAGTTCTTGGCGGAGACCACAGATGACATCAGTTCGCCGACGACGTCGAATTTTGTGGCTCGGATGGGAGCCTGCCGAAATGTTGTTTCCGCGTTAGAAGAGGTGGGTTGCAGTCGATAGATTCTGATGCATGAATGATGGATGTACAGTCGAGTCACACAGATTTAGTGCTGATTCTAGTGATTGAAATGATTGTGTGATGTGATGATGCCTTGATATGACACTCGACCTGCAGTACTAGGCCCTAGATCTAGAGATGTACATGTCGGATTATAAGAATTAGACTTTAGGGTTTAGGCCTATATGAAACTCCATCTTGTGATACTGGCTAGTGACGAGACTGTAGTCTCTAGTCTAGATCTAGGCCTAGACTATTTTTATCATTTTTTCTAGCACGATACAAATGCTGGGATTATTATCAGCAGTTTCGTCAATTTTAATTCATGATCACATTCACAATCGCATTTGAAATTTGATGCAATTGGTTTTCGCCCGGCAGTCTAAGGGTACGTTTATGCTCATCTTTTTCTGGCCAGAATGAGGCATTTGTTACGCGTTCAGTTAAAAACACGGTTGCATCCTTTCTCATTTTGGTGGAATCACAGAAAAGCGGTGATCATAATCGCAGATTGTAAACTCACAAAAAAGGGTGTTTTGGATGGGCGATTCTGGGGAAGCATAAACGCACAATAATATGTAAACGCATTTAAATGTGGTCAACGCACTGACCTCTACTGCAGACTCTGCACTGCACTTCTCTGGCTCCTCCAAGCATGGATTCTGGCTCTGAGCCAGAATCATGCCTGGAGGAGCCAGAGAAGTTGAGCGTTTACGATGAGCGTTTCAAATCGCTCATTCTGCCTTCAAAATTGAGCTTAAACGTACCCTAATCCTTACTCTGGAAACTGTTGTTTTATCTTTTATTCTGTTACGTTTATATTAGGGATTTAGGGAAAATTATGTGAAATTGTATCAGTGCAGGAGGTGAGTTGGCTCAGTCGTTAAAGCGTGTGCCTGTCAAACCAAAGATCTCGGGTTCGAATTCTACCCAGGCGGAGAACTGAAGCCTGCATTGTGTTAGCATGCCCCTCCCCTTGCTTGAGAGACGCAGGCTATGTTAAATTGAAAAACAATCAGTTTTTCGGTCCTCGGATAGGATGTTAAGAACCCAATGAACTATTCGTATAAGAGTAGGGGGAAAACCTGTGTGTAGTGGTCCACCTGCACACCCCAGTAACCTTGGCGTTATATCCTGACTTATGGTTCGATATAGAAGTGTGTTTCTACAAGGCCCTACAGGTATTTTCTTTTACTTTCTTTTACTACTTACTGTTAGTTTTAGGTACTGGTATACCCTTCTGTAGAAAAACGCAATAATCCCATTAAGCTATTCCGGTCATGGAAGAGCATACCCATCTCTTAAGGTAAATTTTTTCTGGCTTCTTGCTGTGTGAGTTTTGCAAAGAATTCAATTAATGTAAGCAATTACATTACATTGTATTTAAGGCTCTCCTAAAGTGTTGAGAGCCCCAAATTTCACCAAAAAAAAATTGATGGCAAAATTTCACCTAAATTAATTGCTTCATTAGGCGGTGTCACACAGAGGCCAAAAATCCGGATTTTAGTTATCTGGTTTTTAATTATCCTCTTTTTGGCTGTCTGACATCAATTATCCCTTCAAAAATCCTCATATGAAGCAAGATAATTCTCTCTTGAAAGGATGTTTCAAGGGTTTTTTGCTGGGATTTTCTGTCTGACACCAATGTTGAAATAATCCCTTTTAATAAGCATTGTGACATTACACGTTTAAATGCATGCATTTAAACGTGTGATGTCACAATGCTTATCTACCTAAACGGCGCATACTATTGATGATGTAATGTCACAATGCTTATCTACCTAAACGGCATGTGCGCATTGGCCCATCAAAAATCCAGATTTTAGTTATCCGGATTATTCGTAGCCTGTCTATTACCGACTCAAATAAAAAAAAATAGATCTCTAAAATCTGGTTTATTCAAGATGGGTCAGGATTTTTTTGGGTGACACTACCTATATTGTGAAAGAGGATGTCATTTAAGATACACTTCTGCAAAGGTTTTTCACCCCAAAATGTATTTGAAGACAAATATTGATAAAAGAAATTAAGAATACATAATTTGGGTTTTCTGTTGTAGTCAGAAAACATAAATTTTGTATTTTTAAAATCAATATTAGACTTCAAAATTTCAAACAAATTTGATTTGAAAGTCCTTCAAGAAATGTGTCTTAAATGACACCCTCTTTCACATTATGATACGATTTAAATGAAATTTTGCCATCAAATTTCTGGGGCTTCCAACACTTTACAATGTATGTAATATTGCACGCAACTTCCACTTTTCGGGGCATCTTACAGTATACTATTGAGTCAGTTCTTGCTATATTCTAATAGGGAGATGGCTTTCTGGGTCTGTTCTGCAAACACTGTTACTTTCTGGGTCTCTTGTAGAAACATGCATGCGTTATGATCGTGGTGATTGTTATTGTCTTTTCTTAATGAACTCAAGAGATGAGAATATGATATGATTTTCACAGAAATTTGTTTGAACTGTGTGTTTGTCCATCAAAGCGGGAAATGAAGATTAATGTGCGCTTGATTGTAAGAGTAGAAAAGTAAACCCAATTCTAATTATAATCAATTGACTATTTTTCATACATTTTGATGCAGAAATTATAATCTGCATTTTCCAGGTCATTGCACTATTCATCTAAAATAAAGATTGATATATTTTTTCTATCTACTCAGAAGTGGAAAAATATAGAGATGAAACAGGAATCCTACACATGATTTGTGATAAAAAGTATCACAGTAGAAACTAAAAAAAGAATTTGCGATTCAAATCAATCAGTGAGTTTTATCACATTAGTAAAAACAAGTGATATGATACACTGATTAAAATACACACAAAAAAAACAAAACAGAGAGAGATGTACATTTCCATTTCATTGATTTCATGTAATTTAGAGTCCTTAAAATGGACTTTTCATTTTCTTTAGAAGTGAATTTACCCAACTTGTTGCATGAATGTACAGTATATGTGCTGTATGTTTAAATGCACTTTTTATTTATTTTAAAAAAATAGAATCATCAAATGTTTGTCATATGTTTTATACTAAGACCTACAGTTTAGATAAGTAAGGATGTGTCCTTGCACATCACTGTGCATGTACAGGACTGTTAACAATTCAATATACATGAATGTTTGATACACTTCTTGTTTACAAATAAATACAACCCGCCTGTTTACATCCTACAAAGATATTCCCTGGCATATGGTGTTGTCTAACACTACTCACTCCAGAGCACTTTCATGGCATTGTCTATATTTGGTTAGCACTTTGAAACTTCAATGCAAAGCTGTTCTGTCAAAGCACTGTAGGAATAGGATTTTGTTGGTTAATTGTGTAAAATAGCAGGAAGTAGCCTAGATCAAATAGACTTGACCTCAAAAAGGATTTGGCCGTTATTGTATAGAATAAACAGTATCTCCTTGGTCATTTGTGTGAATAGCCTCATTGGCCTGTATGCACAGACAGTAATAAAAAGACTCTCAGTCTCAGTCCAATCAAATGAGTCAGATGTTAATTAGAACTCAATTTGCATATTAGGCCCATATTGGGAGTTGATAGCAGCTTAAAATTATTTTAGTGTAAATAACTTTAGACGACTGAATAATGAAAGGCCTTGTTCCTACCCTTACTTGTACATGTAGATAACACACACAAAAAGGGAGAAGAACTTTGGTTGTGAAATGAAAATGAGATTGATTTTCATGGAGACTTAAAAAAAATATTCTCAATTGTTTGTAGTGGATTCCAGGATGAAGAGGTTGATGCTCTTGGACCCAAAGTTTTCAAAATATAAACAAATTGTTCCTCTTGCACGAAGACTTAAAAAAAACACATTCAACCCAGAATTCCAGGGCCGAAAGAGGGTGTGAAGACCTGCATAGATATAGAGTGAGTGAATTAAAGTGAATGCAATATAGTTCATCTCACTCGGCATGGCAACTGTGTCAAGTTGGAACTGTCTGCTACTCTTTCTGAAGTGCATCAGACTGCTTGCATGCACACATAACACGTTAGCACATAGTTGACTGTCTTCCTCTGAAATTTCCTGCTACTCCCTACAGGTTTCCTGCTTTCATTGGATCACCTCATGACCTCTCTGTCTAGTTCACCCCAGATCCCTTCCCTGCTCTCACTTTCTTGTATACCCCTTTCATATTAGAGGTTGGAAAGGTTTGAGTCTGGATCTATATAAATATGAATGGTATAAAGGATAGAAGAGGATCGGGTCTGGACCCAAATGAAGCTACCGGTATTGTGAAAGGCTTACTCTCACTTTCTCTTATACACTGTACCCCTTTCATATTAGAGGTCGTAAAGGGTTGAGTCTGGACCTAATATGCCTGGTTTTAAGGATAGAAGAGGATCCGGTCTGGACCCAAATGAAGCTAATGTGAAAGGCTCACTCTCACTTTCTCTTATACCCCTTTCATATTAGAGGTCGGAAAGGGTCGAGTCTGGACCTAATATTCATGGTATTAAGGATAGAAGAGGATCCGGTCTGGACCCAAATGAAGCTAATGTGAAAGGCTTACCCTCACTTTCTCTTATACTCCTTTCACATTAGAGATAGAAGAGGGTCGAGCACGGATTCCAAAGCTGATATGAATGATGATGAGATGTTGGATGAAGGAGAGAAGAGGATTGGGTCTGGATTTAAAAAGCTAATGTGAACAGTATTTTGGATAGAAGAGGATTGAGTCGTTACCCAAAAGCTTGTTATTTTGAACAGTATGAGTAGAGTAGCTATTAATCTTGATGATTTCCTTCCATTGAACTGCACTTAGTTTCATATCCCAAACTTGTAAATAATCCATGAAAATCCTTCAAGTCCATTCTTGCATCAAGGCCTATATAACTCTTGAAACAAATCTGTACGTTTTGTTTAAATATCCCTGTATTACCATCTTCAGACACCTACACTGTACATGACATTAGCCTTTAAAAAATAAAATAAAGAGGATAACATTTAGAATTTTCTACTTATGGTATGTTTGAGAGTGTACCAAGGAGTCGGCAAGCAGTTAGGATCCAAAGTTTGCAAATTGTCACATGTTCAGCTTTTAATGTTACCAAATATAAGTTCCCTGTGAGAGCCACCGTTGGTCTGATGAGGAACTTTACATTGTACGCACAAGTACATGTACGCGTTCGCCTTTATTGTACTGTACTCCTACATGTATGCTATAGGCCTACAGGTATAAGTTAACATCTTGAGAAAAAGCCCTGACACAAATTATACGATGTAGGCTCATATCACTTCCTTATTTCCTACCTGTGCACAAACAAATATCAGGAAGTATACTGTCCGTCTATATTAGGGTCTATATGTATTAATTGTCTTTTGTATATATGGATTAGGGCCATTCGTGAATGTTTGTTGATCGAGGTCACATGAATGCTCTTCCTTTTTTTGTTAGAACTTCTAGAAAGTATATAGTATGTAAAGGTGATTTAAGTTAATCTGCAGACAAATGGCACAAGCCTTGTTTTGTAGGTTTCATGTACAGTACATTGTGTACCTGGAAGTACATGTATACCATGCATAATAATGTTTCATCAGGCCCTAGTACTGTACATGTTATTGTACTTGTAGCCACTCCCACCCTTTAGAACAGAAAGAAAAAAAGGAAAGAAAACAACTTTCATAAATATTACTTTATGCCCCAAGATATATAGTGAACAATGTATGTAATGTACACCGTGCATGAAGCATATACATGTACATGTACCTGATTACAAAAAAAAAAAATCATGCAGTGTGGGTGAAGAAGAGACAAATATAAACCAAATCGTTGTCCAAGCTATGAACAAATTCTGCAAGATTCTGTTTATCCTGCATTTTTACAGCTACAAGAAGTTTATGATGTGCATCCTTCTGTTCTATAATGGCTTGTATGAATCTACATGTATGTATTACAGTGTAAAAATAAGTAGTATTAAAGAGTTTTCCCATAGCTGACTTGAAGGAGTCCATCGTGACAGCGGCGCTGAGGGATGAAGGCTGTGCATGTTTTACATCGCTTGTTTTTTTGTGCCTGATTTGGCACAATTTGTTGTCCCAAGTTAGCGCGATGAATTATAAAACAATCCTCTTACTTTAAGTTTAAGACAGCCAGGTAAAGTCTATGAGTCATCCTTCACTTGGGGAGTTTCTAGAAGGCCAATAGTAAGCATGATTGCATGAATTATTTATGGATGGGGCCCTTCTATAGATGCTAGGTACATCATGTACTTCATCAGGGAATTCTCCTAGCTTATGGCTCGTTCACATGATGCAGGAAAACGTGGCAGTAACCGTCGCTTTTATTGGAGGGGAATGGCAAGTGGAGTTGGCAAGTTTTTTGCATTTGAGCAGTGTGTGTACACTCACTATAAATCATAAGATAGAGAAATTGTGAACCATTTTACACTTGTAAACGCTATAAAAAAGTTATGTAGTTTCACTGCTTCATATACATGTACAGTATGTGTGTCATTGTGTGAACAAGCCTTTCTTTCTGTGTAGTGTTATCATTGAGATTTCGTCTTCTAGTTTTGCAGGTCCGCCAACCATTGTGTGTGTGTCAGTTTTGCTAGTTGTCTTTTAGTTCAAAGCTATGTACTTTNGAGGGAGTGAGAAATGAGAAGTAATACCCTGTACCAATACTCATGATTATCTTGTCTTCATGTTGAAGGAGCTAGCCTAGATTCCAGATTGAATTTTCCTTCCCCATCTCACAATGTACAATGTAATGATTTTTAGGGAGGCATTCAATTTCTGCATTCATATGAGTGGAGTTTCCTTCATTTCCATGAAATCGCATTGAATACAGAAAGCCGGGATAATGCTTGTGAACGCTGAGGATTAGGTGCCTACAGACTTTAATGTTTGGTACCTTTATTCTCACTTTCCTTTATTCTCACTTCCCTTTTGCAGCTCCACCCTCATGCTATCATTGACTGCTGAGGTTTCTACAAGTATTTTTTCCCCACAGCAAACTATGACATCTCTAAGTTGTTGTTTTCCGTAATTAGAAGCCCCACCCTTATCCGATCCCAAAATGCAGAGGGTTATTTGTCTGCTAATGACGTGAATTGCATCTCCATTTTCAATTCCCATCAGCTGCTCTACCCTAATCAAAGTTGGTAGACTATGCCAGCAAACTACATGTTTGGCATCTCTACTCCTTTTGTCATTTCCTAACAGCAGCCCAACCCACCTTCCCTCATCATATCTCAGGGCCCTGTTTCATAAAGCTTGCTTTCTATAACAACTGCTAAATTTCTATGACAAATTTGCTCTCAACAAATCAGATGCCATGATTTCAGTACCGTATTTGCCGGCAATAACGCTGCAGCACCGTATAGGCCGCACCCCCGATTTTGACCTTTAAAAAAAAAATTAAAAAAATAAAAATTGTCGAAGACGGGATTCGATCTCTTGCGTACAAACGGCGTGTGACTAAAAGTCACCACCTTAGACCACTCCTCCATCCAGCACTGATACAGTATCATGCAGTTTTCTGTGATCTATACATTGAAATGGATTGAAAGTGGGGACTTCGCGTGCTGGATGCTTCGCTGCAGCTCCGTTAAACGGGCCCTTCTTTTACTTTTGCATTGGCACGAACTTAGATCAAGATCTATCGGCAGATGTTGTTTTTGGAAGTTTGGAAGTTTATTTTCGTCTTCATGTCAACAATGCAAGATAAAATTGTCGGTAAGATGTGTGGAAATGTCTTGTACCACAGTGGTATAGTTATTATACCGTTCATAGTCCCATCTGTGCAAATTCGTGCTGGTTTTGACTTACTTTTTTTTTAACTCTTTCNGTTTGGAAGTTTATTTTCGTCTTCATGTCAACAATGCAAGATAAAATTGTCGGTAAGATGTGTGGAAATGTCTTGTACCACAGTGGTATAGTTATTATACCGTTCATAGTCCCATCTGTGCAAATTCGTGCTGGTTTTGACTTACTTTTTTTTTAACTCTTTCGCCGTAAAGGCTGCACCCCGACTCTTTGATTTTTTTCTCTCCAGAAAATACTGCTGCGTTTACGCCGGCAAATACGGTAGCTTATAACAGTAGTTTGTAACCTATTATTGATATCGAGTTTTATGAAACAGGGCCCTGATTCTGGCAATATGCCTTTAAACTATGGTAAACCTATTACTCCATATTGACCCCGCCCTCATCATCCGATCCTCCCCAATCATCATCCTAGGGATCAGAATCAGTCAAAATAGGTTCCAAATTTCATCATCGACAGTTCCACAGTCCTACATATCCTCGCCGGGAAATCAATTACAGATGACTGCCTTTAATGCCTGTAGATGCATCAAGTCTATCTACCTTAATGGAGACTAGTGCCTAATGGAGACTAGGCTGCGGGATAATGAGATCGGGATCTCCCTCTAATTGCATGCCGAATCCAATTAAAAAACAAAGCCAGCTTGGAGCTGATTGGGAATTTGGTATGCTGGACTCTCTTAATTTGATGAGGATTTGTTTTTGAGTGTTTAAGGACTGTTGACATTGATGTTATTGCTTTATTCATATAGCAGTATTTATAAATGTAGGCTTACAATGTAGGTGACAGTTCATCAACTTCATTCACATGTAATTGAGAAACCATGGACTTTATTTTTTACATTGCTTTCAAATCAGTCCAAATCTACTTACTGTACAAGCCAAAATATGCTTTGGAGGATTTAATGACATTTCATATATCTTGGTGATGATACATTTTGCCTCATAAAATAACCCTCATTAAAAATGAAAGGGTTTTGAAGTAAACCCAGGGCAACTGGCATACATACTGTAGAGCGTACTTGGATGATTAAACCTACATGTATAGGGAGACACAGAGTACACAAAAGAAAAGCAGTAATTCAATCTCTTTATGAAAGCGAAGCTGCAGTGATATCATGCCGATGATATGATTCAAGCTGGCATATGTCCTGGTCTACCTACCGCCTTTTGTTATCATATTTACCGATGCATCAATGGCTCCTGTCTATCATTGCTAGTCTATGGCGCTCTTCGCGTGGCTTCTATGTGATGAAGTGTGTCCATCTGCATGTTCATGAGGAAGAAGTATTAGGCTTTGTCTAGACAGTCTTAAATTTTGCAGTTGTGTTCTTCAGTGACAGTGACACATTTTATACAATGTCTTTTTCATATTTGAGAATTTAGCAAAATAAATGTACAAGTCTATAACAAATAATATTTAGGTATTACTTTGGACTAAAATTGAACAATGTTAAGGTTTTTTAGATTGATACAAATAACTGCCCACATTCCTCTCAAACACGTTTCTTATTTACATTTGTAGGATACTCTTTATGCAATGTTTCCCAAATCTAATATGGGTTTCTTGAATACATGTTTTCCCACGTGAGAAAGGGTCTTTCTTTTTGGCTCTGTTTTGAGGTTCATTATACCTTCTTAAAAATTGAAACAAAATCCAACTGACATAAAATCACAAACCCACAAAAAACAACCTTTAGAGCAATATAATGTACATACAAACATGTATGTTAGAAAATAGCAATTTCACAAAATATCTTGCTTTGTCAAATTTAAGATTATGAAAAGTGTCTCAAATCAGAGTGTGCCTCTTTGCATTGAAATAGTGTATGAATGAAGTCAATAGACTCTTGCAGATGAAATTACTTCCCCTTGCTTGCCTTTCAGAAAGTGCTGCTTTCAATT
>BEXV01000597.1:54024-68297 GCA_003118195.1 Hemicentrotus pulcherrimus | reverse complement strand
ACCTTGCAATACACACGAATACTTATATACTAGATGATCAACCTTTTCTGATATATTCCACACCGTTTCTTTCACAATGCAATCCCATGACCAGAACTCAACTTTATCTTTAACTGAAGACCGTATTTTCAAGCCCACCCCCCCTTTTAAGGGAAGGTATAAGTTAGTTTTATCTTTCAAATGCCGTTGGAATTTAACCTTTTAATTTTGTTGGGCCTGCAAATGGGACATAGTACCTTTAAAGCTTCCTGGTTTTAAGTTATACATTATTGACTATATTTGTAATTGGAATGATACCTATTTTGATGTAACACGAATTAGCATTACTTATTACTAAATTCTATTTCTATTTCTATTTATCAACTTCAGCTCCACCACGAGCTCTCATTCTATTGTCAGTGCTCTTCTATAATGTTCATGTATGTATTTTTCTTATCGTTTTTATTTGACTTTATCGTTTTCTTTCATATTTCGTCTAATTGTTGTTCAATTGTTATTTCCTTCTCTTCATCGAAGTAACTTAATTGGCATCCATACAATGGATGTGTAGAGACAATAGGAGAGGAGTATAATAATGTATAACTCAATCTCCGAGTTCGACTATGATACCAACACTAAGCGTTAACCTTTAAACACAGCATGACTTACTGAATATAACGAAATTTCGTGTGAACGCAACTATTATCATGCTAATTGAGCACTTTACGCCGAATTATAAAATGTAACACCCGCGAAACCCATTGTCTTGAAGGAGTACTCACAGTTGTTTTTGTGTATGAATCATCATTACACTACTGAACTACACATATCGACATATCACGATGACTTGAGAGGTCTCCTGGACACACGCCATCTGTGACCTCAAAGGATATTATATCTTCACGAAACAGTGAATAATCTACTTTCCCCCTATCTAATTGTATATATCTACACTTGTGGATCATTTTGAACAGGCCTTCTCAACTAGTTTATTAGAAGCGCCAAAACAAAAACAAAAAAAAATCATAGTGCTAACCTGTATGTTTGGTGACTGTGTTGCGAGGGGTGTAGAGACCGAGCCGATACCGGATGGGGTCCAGGGGGCAAAGTACCCGGAAGCTAATGGATTTTAGGGCTTTTTAAGGCCCAGATAAGATGTAGCATTTTTAACATCTTTTTGTTCCATAAAACAACAATCATAATTTCATATTGATGTAGAATAATTAGTACAATTCCTGGCTAAAATCTACACTGGAAGTGAATTTATATGTTGTTATTTTGGTGCAGTAAATACGGAAAATGTCCAACTCAAGTGAAAATTAAACAAACAAATTAGCTTGCTTACATTTTTGGCTCATCTTCGACTTCGACTTTTTGATTTTGCCGATTTTTATAATTTGAAAATATAGTTTTTTTAATTTTTCCTTTCTTACATTTTTTCTTTTCATATTTTTTGGAACAGCCGCGCGCCACTCCGACTGACCCCAAGCGCCACAAGTGGCGCACGCGCCGCCCGCGCCGTCAATTGAGAAGGCCTGATTTAGAAACAACCAAGAATAACAAATCATACTGTATAATCATGCCTCCGGGATAGGCCTGTCACGCATTTGGAGTTAGAAAACAATATTTGTACAAAGAAGTTATAAGATTTCAATTAGTTTTAAAGAAAAGTATTTTAAATGATATTTTGATAATACCGGTAGATAGAGGTGGTGGTTATATTTTTTCTTCTTCTTATAGCCATTTAGCCAGTATTGGTCTTCATTTCAGCAAAGTAGTGTGGGTTTGCTAATCAGAAGTGTCTTATCGCTTGGCATATTCTTATGAACAAAACCGCATAATCACGGCGATTTTCTATGTTCCCGAAATTGCTACCCTCACCCCTACCCCAAAGAAGAACAAAATAGAACATCTAAACAATCTTATGCGTAATCGTATCCGCCGACAAGGGATATCGATTGCACACTTGCCCCAAGTCGCAGGAAATGAAACATCCTCAATACCGGCACCATCCATCATTACAGTAATTTCGAACTCCATTTCACAGTGCCCCGGTTGCGCAAATTACCTGTCTCACCAGTTTTCATCCATTCTTTTCGTAATAACGACAGCGATGAATGATTACGTCACGGATAATATTTGTCAGTTCATTCCATCCCATTTTTCATAAAAGTATTTTCTAGCCTACCGCTCAGATGGTTAGAATATATCTTCCACTCGCGATCCTACGTTTATTAGGGTGATAATGACCCGGGATTATGAACAACGTAGTTCTCCTATCACTTTTTTGCATTGATATGAACGAGAAAAAAATGGAAGGACAAACTTAAAGGGAGATGTTGAGTAAAGCGTGAAAAAAAATGAAAAATAGAAAACAAAATCAAGTTTTAAATTGTTATACTATTGAAACATACCGAAATTATATCAAATTGTACAGCAAAATTACAAAATAACAGCTAGATTTGCAACAAGACTTCTTACTCTTGGCATCTGTCTTCACGTCATGTTCATGACCAACGGCAGCTGGGAAACCGTTTCGCTGCTTCCCATCTACCCTGTAATCATCCGGATGGGTGAGTCCAAGCGAAAGGTGATGATGCTTGATGAATGGAAATGTATTAAAAAATCATTCTAGATAAAGCTCAGGAAAAATTAGGAATGTCCTTGAATCATTGAGGTTTCAGTTCCTTTAAAGATGAGAATAATTTATGAGCTTTGTCATTATTCGTATGTTTCTTTGGAAGTAGAAATCTCCTTTGAAAAAAATATTGCTATTTAAATAGATTCAGATTCGAAATAAGACAGGACAATTTTCGCGGAGATCGGACGCTTCACGGCCGAGATCTTAAGGGGGGGAGGGGCATAATGCCCTCCCCCGGCCGTACTAAGACCTCAAATACGCGGCCTTTTTAGGGTTATAGTTTGGACCAAAGTGTGTGTACTCCCATAAATAATACCAACTTCTGTGTGTAGTGCGTGTCATTTTCTTGTCTTTCTTATGCAAGAATGAGTCACCTTTTTGTTATTTTAATGAGTCCAAAACCTAATATTATACAACAATCCCTCTGTTCTACATAATCATCCTTTAAACTTGAAGTCTTTCACAATATACTTGCATGACCGGTACCAAGCTTTATATTCAATTAAAAATAATGAATCATAAAATTATCGAGAAACAGACATGCTATATGTGTTTCCTGAAATATTTATTTCCGTGGGTGGTTCGTCAAAAAAAAAAATCAGTTTCTTTTGGAGCTGAAGGGAAACATATTAAAGATTTTTAGTTGCGTCATGACGTTGAGTGTTGACTCAATAATAATCCAAATTATTCAAAACATCAACCCATCACCGTTTCGGCGAAGACATAATGAGCAAAACAATTACCAGTATTAAGGAGGCAAAAAGGTCATACGTCACTATATCGATAGACGGTGAATACAGTTCTAAAACTATTATGCCTATACAGGATGTGCTTTCATAACATGCTTTCATTAGCATAACATGTTTTAACAAGAGAAATACGAGTGAAACTAGATTGTATCAATTAGAACAACCACCACAAATTCTTTGTTTCGAACATGATTATCTAACCTTGCCCTTCAATATGGTAAAATCGTCATTTTTGTCCCTCGATAGAGGGGTATCTCATCCTGTTACCATGGTTACGTCTAAAAGGATACCTCAATTGACAAGCAATTGATGGGTGCCTTGAGGAGAATCTCTGGAGGTTATTGTCCCAATTGCTACCTGAACTGCCACTGAACCCCCAATCCCGGGTTTGTCAAAGACGGTAAATGGAATGATCGGATATCACCCCTGTCAATATTTCCACTATGAGAGACGATTCTCCAGAGTGGAAATTACAGGGAAAACATAACGGACTGTTTGTGACCACGTTTGCCCAATTTCCATACGTTCCTTCCTTACTCCCATGGCACATGAACGCTTTTAACCCGTTCATTTGCTCTCATGAAACATTTGTTTTCCCTTAAGGTTTCAGTTCTTCAGTTGTAATAGCAGTTACATTGAGTCTTAAAGAAATAAGGGTGCGTCACTTATTTCTTGTATAGTGCACTGCACATCAAGAGAATGGCTTGACAGGAAATTAACATGATACACATATAAAGTAAGGCCAATTGTGTTTGCCCTGGAAAAGAACCATTGTGAAATATATCATAATTATGTAGTTCGAATTTCATGTAGTATGGATGTTTTTAAATCTCGAAAATGGCCAAATCTTAACTAGAACTCGCTGATAATCACATACAGTTGTTATAACTGCACACATAAATGGGCATGTGGGACCACACAAACTCATTGTATTCATTGAATAGGATTTGAATAGGAATCATTTTTCAGGTGATATTCCCACTGTGATATTCTTCCATATTATATGAGAATAAAGAGGATAATAAAGTCGTATAGTTTGGTCCTTTACCACCGTTCAGAATGGTCGATAGCAGCTAGCGCCCCTGGATCTTGGCAATGTTGGCATACCTTGACCCTGGGAATCTAAACACTATCCAGAGAACCGAGAACACGTCTCTGCTGTACCCCCAAGACATCAGTCTTCTAGATGGGATACTGTAGCAGACGTTAAGTAGTCTGTGGAGGAATCGCTGGTGACGTAGGAAGGAAGAAGTGCCAACTGGACTTTAACAAGATAGAGGATCTTCTGAATCAGCTGCAGCTCGTTGGCGGAAAGCTCGGGGGTGCATTCCATATCATGCTGCCCGAAGTTTAAATGGAATTTCTCACTCGAAATTTACATATGTCGTTGAATATCAGAGTCTTAACAACTATTGCAGGAATCTTCAATGTTATGGAAAATGGTACAGGTTTGGCCCATAAAAACTGCTTGCAGGAATCTTTGCAGAATAACAAAATAGAAATATTTCCGGAACGCTAAATATAAGAAAAAAATAAGGATACAAACGGCTCCACACCACCCTCTTTGCATTTGTGGTAGGGTCCATGCCCCAATGAATATTGACATCACTCATTGACTTACACCATATCCGAAAAAAAAGTAGTAAGACGAAGCGCGGTATATGTTCATACATTCAGCAAAAGTCTAAAATTCATGTAACGAACATAATATGAAGAAGAAAAAAACATTACCACAAAAACGAAACATTTTTGAGGACTTCTGATACTAATTTAGTCTAGGGATAAAATAACTGCATGTGAGAATGTATTTACTGTTTTTATGTAAAATGCCTGTCCTTAACGTTTGTACAATGTTTGATTATATTCCTTTCTTAAAAACGCATCACTCTCTAAAAATGATCCTAAAAGGGGTCAAGGTCTTGCCACGTCTTTAGCATCTTCTCAGGTGCTGGCATCAAAACATAGAACTTTTAAAGGTGGATGATATTTTTGGAGGCACTAATGACCAGTGCTCCTTTTTGGAACCTGATATTGGCATACCTTCAGTTCACAACGAGTTAAAAAATTAATTTATTGTCACATGTATTTCTTCGGAATTGTGTCCCCATTTACAAAGTGCCGGATCCACACTTGATAAAAAAGCTATTTCAAAAGTTCTATTCGTTTAAGAACTTGAGGAATTTGTCCATGGTTCTGGATAAAATGGGAGTGTAAATGATAGTCTATAAAAAGTTTATCTTTGCGTGCGAAGGTTCTTTCGACAGAGGATATCGCCCACCAACGACTTGCTGCATTTCAGGAGGAAGACAAAACCTGGGGAAGAAGTAGAAAGACAGACAGACGGAGAGAGAGAAAGATAGAGAGACTTTAAGGTGGAAGGCAATATCCTTGAGGAGGTTCATGAAAGGTTGAAAGGAAAACCCATACCCACTTCTCCAAGTACCCGTTTTCTCTTTCCTATCACGTGCTACCGAATGAACTGCTTAGCAGGACCTAACTCTCCTCCCTGGCAATACCAAAAAAAGAGCATGCTTGCATGCAGAGTGTTGTAAGGTTTTTGTGAATATACTTCATCATAAAGATAATGGTTAATTAAACATGGTAAATTCAGTTATAGATTTGTTTACATCTATATCTGTCAATCACAGTCCCTCTTTAATAATAGGCCTACCACTTTATCATCTCTCACACTCAGTCTCACAATGTCCAGGAGTGGAATTCCACTTTCGGGGAGGGGGAGGGNGGGTCATGAAAGGGCAATTGGTCGATTTGTATGAAAGCAGACAAATAACAAAAACAGAATGAAAAAAGTTTGAAACGAATCAAACCAATAGTAAGGAAGTTATTAACGTTTGAAATAGGAGATCACTTAGTCTTTGCGAATCTTAAATTGGTAGGTTGGTCCGTGGATTGTGACGTGGGACGTGGATAACTCTCCCATTGCCGTGTACAAACATATCTGTTTTTCTCGTGAGTTCCTTCTCCCTTGGGACACTACTCAAATATATATAATAGATAGCATATTATTACAGGTCCTCTAATAGTAATAGACCCTACTGTAATTGTGTGTGTGTGTGTGTGTGTGTGTGTGGAATATTTAGTCATTTTATATCTTGGAACAGACGGGAAAGTAATCCGGCACTATATCACATTGACATTACCGCTTCAATCATTTTGAATTGCCCATACGTATAATGATTACAACTTTCAAAAATTCATAAATTACTTATATTTAGTCAAATTTAATTGAAGCCTTTATCAGTTTGCTTCTCTGGTTGTTCTGCTTTCTTTTAGAGTAGTTGTTTATTAAGGTTGGATTTTCCTTTAAGGATTCTTTATTTGGAGTGCAATGTCAAGAAAAACACAGAAAGAACTGTGTACTTTATGTTGTTGATGACATTACGAGTTGATACCGCCTTTGCGAGTGATATCCACTCGTATACGATATATAAGTATGGAACGGATTCTAGTGTAATTTGGAATAAATGTAACTCAAGAGGAAAGCGGCTAGACGGATAGGAACATGTGTAGCTATCTCACTAGACGCAGCGGTCATATTTCTAGGGCCCCCGCGATTCAATGAATGGGAAACCATTCACGGAAAGGTTAGAAGATAGTACGAAGAATATCCTCAAGAGCATATTGATTTTCTTTCTACTATTGCTCTTCCGTTAACAAAATGAGGTTGAACAGCTTAAAGTGCATTTTTGGATTATTTTTTCATCATGATCACATTGGCAGATATTTGCTTCAACACGATCGCTAAAACTTTCGAGAAATCAGCCTAGCGGCCATACCCTATACTGCAATTCCTGTATAAATCATATTCGAGTTACGTGATATGCCACTGTCCATGCCTGCCTACACAAATTGAATTCTAAACTACAACCTCCCTGGACAAAACACTATAGCTAACCCTGATTTTAAGCGAACATACACTCAAATGTTACCTGAACGCCGTTTCTTTGACGAATTAAGGCCACTGTTCCAATTGTCAACATGTAGGACTAAACATTCCGATCCCATGTCCATTTTGAAGCAAAAATGTGATATGCAACTGGTTATCGAGTCATTTAATATGAACACTTTCCTTTTCAAGGTGCTGGAAAGAATCATCGACATAAGATTGGAAACGCTCAGTTTTTTTCCTTTCTTGGGTAAGGTAGAAGAGTGACATTAAATCGAACATCTTATGACTTTTTTCTTTGAATGACTAACGCTCACATTGATAATGCTACTTTTATGTTCAATATCATTTTTACTCTGATGTTTAGCTGGAAAATGTCATTATTTTCATTTAATTTCATTTATCTATCGGCTTTATAGGTCATTCTTCACATGACTATCCCCATCATCTTCGTATTTCTATGAGAACTTTCGCTCTGGTTAACAAAAACCATCTTCAAAACGTCGAGAAAGAAAAAGTATGGGCCTACCCCCGTGGCTAGACACAAACATAGTTGTACTGTCGGCTCTCGACTGAACACGCCAGATGTCTTTATTAAATAACGACATCATTACCATTCACACAGCCCGGTCGTGACAAACGTAATGGATTTCAATTTCCAGACGATACCCTTGCGAATGGGCGAGAGGTTTGTGCAAGTATTATGGCGCGAACTACATGTTTTCTCTAATCAATGTCCGACTTATACTTCCTCTATTCCGCAATCAATTTGTAATGTCTGAACAATTTTCACCACTGTTGAGAGATGTTTTCCAGTTGCCTGAAATACATACATGTAACTAGCTTTTGAACACTACATTAGTAAACATTATACTTCTAAGTTGCTTATCACTTATCTTTCTTTAGTCTTACAAGTTGCAGAGTGGCGAATCAAAGAAACTTTGTTACGCTGAAAGTTGGCTATTGTGCATGACCGCTAGACGGAAATGGAACTGTCACGCACGCGCGCGTTATCATTTTACTAACCAATAGGACTGCCTAGCACAATTTAGCGGATTAAATACTTGCACAATCCACACAGACGACACACGACTGGCACGAGCGCGCAAAACTTCTTTCCGTGCGAAAGTGTGCTGTCGCTGAAACTCGTGAGAGATTGGGGAGGGTTAATACAGCGGGTGATGTTTGATCTCGATCTTCATTCTATCTCGGCCAGTCTGACAATTTGCTGAATGTGTTGACTTTTGTTTTTTTTTACCTGTGCCAACCACCTGGCATTGGCAGTCATGAAACATTATGGTGGAGGATATCACTGAGCTTTAGCTACGACTAAATATCAATCGAAGCAACTGACAAATACTTCTTGTGATTTTTTGATTGACCTTTTCGGTGTTTTGTTCGTGGAGAAATCCAGAAGTCTTGCTCCTACGAGCTTGTGTTGGATAGCAGCTGATCTAAAGATGGATTTACAGGAACTCTTGCGCTATCCAATGCGGATTGTTATTATTGGCTCTCTTCTCTTTTTGTCACTTGGTGAGTATAACTATATAGAAAAGTTTTTTTTTTTTTTAATCTCCTTTCTCATTGATGAAATTAATGATAATCCTTTGCAAATTCCTTTTTTTTTCTTCTCTTTTTCTGTTGTTAGAAAAAAAATTATGTTGTATCTTTGTTGCTCTTGCAATTGAACGTTGTGTTTAGTTGCAAATTTGTCACCACTTTTGCGTAGAAATCATAATTTTCTCTGTTTTCTATGATTCATGATGTCTACATCACACAGAATTCTCCCTCTTGTTCTCCCCCCCTCTCTCCCTCTCTCTTACACTAATATTCCAAAGAATGTACTATAGCTTGTGAAGTTTCACTATTTTTTTCAGTGATAATGTTTGAAACGTTTTTTAATGGAAGTTAGCAAAAACGATGTTTAATATTTCGGAAGCATTATTCACAAAATATGTTTTAATTTCCTCTTATACGTTGGTTATCTTGTATCAAAGTGCATACTTTGGGCGTAGGGCCTACCTTGACAATCAGTAAATTACCTTGGACAAGATACTCACAGTTCTGAGATGCTGTGAAGTTTTTCCTGTTTAAAATTGATTAAGATACAAGAGAGTCCTGATAATAATCACTTTACTTACATGATATTTCCCTTTTTTTGTAACAGTCGTCAAAGATGTTGGTACATGGAGGATGTTAAGTAATATGCTGTGAAAGATAAATAGGCCTTTATCCATAATAAGATCCGGAAGTGCACTCTGTTATTTTCTTTACTCATGTATAGCAGGCTGAATTTTATAAGTAAAACGCAAACGTCATCAGTCTTTGTAATATTTATTTTAAAAGGACTGCCGCATTCTGTCTTATCGCAAACAAAGTAAAACTGTTATAAAAAACATACCACTGACTTTTTGATGCGTTGATTCGCGTTAATTTGGTAACTAAAACAGGTTAAATTTGCACACACAAAAAATCTCATAATAAACGTGATCATTGAGTGAAACCAGTTTGTCGGATGTGGGGAGCGATAGCCAAAATGCCAATGTCATTTCTGATAAGACTTTAGTCTTTCGTTATACCAGGCAGTTTGAATATCGATCATCGGTTGAGGATGATGTCCTTAACTAGATCAAGGGATGCAAATGTATTCGGTTATCGAAACTATTGCCTATGTTCATGGTTCCTAAATTGTGTATGTGGGTGGTAGTGTGTCAATGTGTGTGTGTGGGTGTGTGTATGTGTTGGAGGTATTTGCTTGGGTATTGAAAGAAATGTTTATGGGGAAATTGCCTCAAAAATATGATTGTGACAATGAATTACACAATATACTTTTATAATACAACATAATTGTACCATATCTTCTTTTCTTTGCTTTCACATTGTACATCTTATGTAAATTCAGCCCGTGGGCTACCGGATGGATATAATGTTGTATTTGAAAGAAAACAAGTTCTGTAGGGTGTTCTTCATGAAACACAATGCGTTGGTCTCCGTTTATCAATTTTTCATTAGCAGGTTTCGACAGAGGCTTCATTCTGATGTATACGTATGCTATGTAGTAAAACGATCGCAAAGACTTTGAAGAAATCGACTCGAGGGCAATTCCAAACCATATTGTAGGCATGTTGCCTATAGAAATCATGTTCGGGTTGTGAACAGTTCAATTTTCTTGTTCGCGCATATAAACATACAGTCCTCAGCTGGGAAATTGCCTGATGTAATTGATCATATTAGTGTTTTGAGAATCTTTGCAATCTTGTTCATGTCGATTACGTAAGTGACTCCCGAAGATTTGGAAGGCTCAAACAGGGCCAAGAAAAATAAGACACAAACACGATCTTTGATCGAAAACTGGTGTTGGGGTGCTATATGCCTTTGACATATCCGTGTGATGCCTAAGTTACATCGCCAAACCAAGTCCACGTCGATCCCATACCGCTCGATTCTTTCCATTGGCATGATTGGGGTATTATTGTTCGGTGTGTACAGTAGTCAATATAGTGTTGGTTTGGTTGTTGTGACTGTGGTCTCAGTGCACCCCGTTNGGTGGGGGGGGGGCCCCCCCCCCCCCCCCCCCCCCTCCCCCACTAAAGTCACCATCTCGTATAGTATCACATGGGAGATTTGGAATGAAGACACACAGCATACAACAGATGGTTAAGGTATCACTGCCGAGTAGTTTCCAACGGACGTGATGCGGTAGGCACGCCTGGTATGCAGGACTTGAACTTAACCTCTAAAGCTCCCAGTGTAAAACATGATGATGCTACTCGCTTCGCGCATGTTTGCGAAAGTGAGATGCGATAGACAGTTTAAAGATAAAGCCGGTAAGTAGTCAAGCAAACATTGTGAAATAAACTGGCCGGAAGCAGCTAGGAAAAATTAACTTAGTAGTGAATACATATCAGAATTGACACTGATTGATCAAAACAATCTGAAATGTACGCAGTCCTGGTTAATATTAGTGCTGCACACTGCAAAGGTATAATGGGACTACAAACATATTTAGCATGAATACTTAGTCCAAGCTTTCCATTTTTTCTGGTCATTTTATTTTAAATACGAGGGCATTTGTAGAGCTGACCTTTTTCAAAGGACTTTATTTTGTTTTAAGATATTCTCTCAAACTGGCCTAGAGCGAAAGAATGTAAAAGCTCACAATATTGTTCACCCTTACCAGATCACAACGTTCTCTTTAATAGGAAGAAGAGGCCTGTTCGTTATTAGATTGATGGTATCTAGTTGGTAGACGGACTATTTAAGACTCTTGCTTTATGGCCTTTGTTTGTGTTCTTGCTACTGCGACTGTCTTTAACGTTGCAGAGACCTCTTCATAGGCCTATGGTGCCGATATCTCAATCAAAGATGAGGGCGAGTAGGTCCTACTCATCGACTTATAAAGTACAATTCGTATTGAATAAATATGTGCTCTTGTTAGATAAATAGATAAAGATAGAGAGAGAGAGAGAGAGAGGGAGAGAGGGCGAGAGAGAGAGAGAGAGAGAGAGAGGGGGAGAGAGATGGCAATATATGGATAGATAGATGGAAATAGATAGATAGATAGATAAATAGATGGGTGGATGGGTAGACAGACAGACAGATGGATAGATAGATAGATAGTACAAGATAGAAAGTAACATTTGAAGTAAAAGAGAGTACGCCCCTTTTTTCTGGAGATTAAAAACAGCGCTTATGACATCAGTATAACAATGACATCAATATAGCAATGCCACCTCCTTCCACATAATTTTTTATTATATTTCTCCGTTTCCATGATGACATTATAATGGTAGATATGTCGGTGAAGAAGACAAACTTATGTTGTGTTTATTTTCATTCTATTTCAGTTTTTGAGAATACGGCAGCAACGTTCATGACAAGGATTATTCTTTCAAGAGAAGAATAAATAATTTGGGAGAGTCTCGAATCGTGCTACTATTCGTTCCTTTAAAAAGAATATGATATTAATCGTATGCATCTCGTCGCTGTGGGTATGAGGTATAAGGGGGTGTATAATGACCACACCTATTGTGACGTAGGCAATCCATGATAGCTCTTACTAGAAATATATAAGTGGGCTTGGTGTATTTTAGTCCCGGGTTCTCGAGCGTACCTATGGTTCAATGATGTTAATAAATTCTTTAAAAATACATTTCATCCCTAATATCTCACGTTTGAACATGAATGGAAAACACGATCGCAAAGACTTTAAAAAACAAAACAAAACAATGCAAACAAATTAAAAATGAAAACATTATAAAGAAAAAAGCTAACAATCAAAGACAATGTTAATTGACTTGTCCAGCGCTTTTCAAACATGCCAATGGCATATTCGTCACAATCTGATTTCTTTACCCTGGAGTTGGTTTAATGACAGCTATCCGATAGTGCTAGAACCATTTCTAAGGACTGGGTGAAGATTTTTGGTGGCAGACAGTGGAAATTCAGTCACACGTTCTATTCAAAGCACCCTTTTTCCCCATCACATACCCTCTCCTCTTCGCTCTATCTCAGTCTCGTGCTTCTGCCTAGCCTCTTATCGATGGCCCTCGCGTTGTTGGAGTCCGTACATTCTGGCGAGCGAAGCGAGCCAGAACCGAGCGCTCGGTTTCTCTGGCTCGCTTCGCTCTCCAGAATTTACGGACTCCAACAACGCCAGGGCCATCGACAAGAGGCTAGCTTCTGCCTGGCTTTTGTTTCAGAACCGAGAAATTAAAAATGAAAACCCAAGTCACACCAACGGGATCGTCACCATGGACCTGTCTTGTAAACAGTTGCCATTAATCGCAGCTGTTTGCAGTGGCGTACGCAGGATTTTTCCAAGGGGGGGGGGGGTTACAATCGGGCCCAAAATTTCGCAACGACTCAGCCAGGCGCTGATTAAGCGGGGGGGGAAAGATGTTGGTACATGGAGGATGTTAAGTAATATGCTGTGAAAGATAAATAGGCCTTTATCCATAATAAGATCCGGAAGTGCACTCTGTTATTTTCTTTACTCATGTATAGCAGGCTGAATTTTATAAGTAAAACGCAAACGTCATCAGTCTTTGTAATATTTATTTTAAAAGGACTGCCGCATTCTGTCTTATCGCAAACAAAGTAAAACTGTTATAAAAAACATACCACTGACTTTTTGATGCGTTGATTCGCGTTAATTTGGTAACTAAAACAGGTTAAATTTGCACACACAAAAAATCTCATAATAAACGTGATCATTGAGTGAAACCAGTTTGTCGGATGTGGGGAGCGATAGCCAAAATGCCAATGTCATTTCTGATAAGACTTTAGTCTTTCGTTATACCAGGCAGTTTGAATATCGATCATCGGTTGAGGATGATGTCCTTAACTAGATCAAGGGATGCAAATGTATTCGGTTATCGAAACTATTGCCTATGTTCATGGTTCCTAAATTGTGTATGTGGGTGGTAGTGTGTCAATGTGTGTGTGTGGGTGTGTGTATGTGTTGGAGGTATTTGCTTGGGTATTGAAAGAAATGTTTATGGGGAAATTGCCTCAAAAATATGATTGTGACAATGAATTACACAATATACTTTTATAATACAACATAATTGTACCATATCTTCTTTTCTTTGCTTTCACATTGTACATCTTATGTAAATTCAGCCCGTGGGCTACCGGATGGATATAATGTTGTATTTGAAAGAAAACAAGTTCTGTAGGGTGTTCTTCATGAAACACAATGCGTTGGTCTCCGTTTATCAATTTTTCATTAGCAGGTTTCGACAGAGGCTTCATTCTGATGTATACGTATGCTATGTAGTAAAACGATCGCAAAGACTTTGAAGAAATCGACTCGAGGGCAATTCCAAACCATATTGTAGGCATGTTGCCTATAGAAATCATGTTCGGGTTGTGAACAGTTCAATTTTCTTGTTCGCGCATATAAACATACAGTCCTCAGCTGGGAAATTGCCTGATGTAATTGATCATATTAGTGTTTTGAGAATCTTTGCAATCTTGTTCATGTCGATTACGT